>JAJOZX010022116.1:0-22337 GCA_023014485.1 Bathynomus jamesi
ATCTCGAAAAACTACGCATTTGCACAGGAAATGATGGCAGTTTCGTACAAAACACTCAAAATTAACCAGAAGTTTGCTCTTGTCATTTTTGTTTAAAGTAACGAAATATCACAACTTAACCTCACCAATCATCAAGGGCGTACAATTGACCTAACTGACCTAACCACAATACCTTAAAAAGGTCTAAACTCGTCTTCATCGAGGGCAATATGGTGGATTACGTCTTCAAAGTCAAATATGCAAAACTGACACATCATACTTGTGGTCACAAAAACACCGCACTAACCGACCAACAATCGCTAATAATGATTTAATTTTAAAACAGGACAAATTGAATTAAGCAGAAGTAGCCAGAATCACCCAAAAATAGGAAATATTCACCAATAGTGTATATATATATTGTATATATAATATATATATATATATATAATATATATATATATATTATAATATATTTTTTTTTTTTTTTTTTTTTTTTTTTGTATTGGGCGTTTACCGCCACTTCCCGCTAATATAGTAGCGGATATCATGGCGAGCGGAATACGAGAAAGAGAAACGGAGACGGAGAAAAAGGCACTAGAAAAGGGAGAACAGCGGACTACAGGTGATAAGTCACCTAAAGCTCAGATAGGATGCGAGATTGGGAGAGGAAGAGGAAAAGACGGTCAAGCGAGAAGAGAGGGCTCTCAGCGACATAAGGCGTAAACGTTCGGGAGGGGGAAATCAGAAAGGAACGGAAGGCGCGACGACGTACTGACGACAGGGTGGGGCATTCCACAAGGATGTGAGAGACGGTGAGGGGCGACTGGCAGGAGGCGCAACGAGGAGCCTCCTGCCGGAACATAAGATAGCCGTGCGTGAGGCGCGTATGGCCGATGCGAAGCCGCGCAAGGACGACCTCTTTGTGTCTGGAGCAGTGGAAAGAGGACACCCAATATGACAGACGGGGGCGGATGGACCAGAGTTTATTTCCGGTGGCATCGTCCCAGGACTGTTGCCACATGCGTCGTAAAAGGAACGAAAGACCTGCACATAGTCTGAGAAGGGGAGCGGGCGGGGAGGGGAGGCAGCGGCGGCGGACCGGGCTATGCGGTCCGCCGCCTCATTACCGGAATTACCAACAGGGGCGGGAACCCAGCAGAGGTGACCCGGATCCGGTGAACGGTGTGCAGGACATGGTACTCCTGTTGAATAAGGCATACGAGGGGTCCGGGGAATCATAGCGCTCGAGCGCCTGAAGGGCGCTCAGCGAGTCCGAAAAATGGTACAGGAGGACCGCGAACCCGATACCAGACGGAGGGCTCCAGAAGGGCAAAGAGCTCCGCGGAAAAGATGGAGGCCTGAACCGGCAGGGGGAGACCCGGGAGGTAGGTGACAATGACGGAGAGAAGACGGCGGCCGCGACACCTGCAGGGGAGCGCGAGCCGTCGGTGTAGACGGGAACGTCGTCCGAATGGACGGGAAGATGGGCCAGAAAAGAAGACCGGAGGACGGCAGGAAGAGACTCCTTACGCAGGCCACGGAGCGCCTGGCAACGGCAGATAGGGGTGGTCCGCCAGGGGGGCGACAGATCGAAGGAGAACGGCAGAATAGAGGGTGGGGGGATCCCCAGGGACGAGAAAATCTCGGCCAGAGAGGCAGCGAAATGCCACGTGTCAGGCCGGGGTAACGCCTGGGAGATCCCGGAGAAGAGTAGGGACATCGGAAGGCGGCAGATGCGAAGGTAACACTTCGCCATGAGAAGGCCCCGGCGAAGGGGCAGTGGGGGGTGTCCACAGTCCACCTGAAGACTAGCGACAGGGGACGAGCGGAAGGCACCCGACGCCAGCGAAGGCCAGGTGGAGAAGAGGATCCAGCATACGGAGTGCCGGAGAGGAGGCGGAGCTGTAGACCACACAGCCGTAGTCGACACGGGATTGCACCAGGGAGGTGTACAGGCGCAGCAGAGTACGCCTGTCCGCCCCCCAGGTCGTGTGGGACAGATGACCCAAAAGGGAGAGGGTGCGGCGAGATGTTTGCCGCAACCGCCTAAGGTGTGGAACCCAACCGAAAAATCCGTCGAGGGTCATACCCAGGATCTAACGGATGGGACGAGGGGAAGAGGAGTGCCGGCAAGGGTAAGGGCGAAGGTATGCGACAGACGGAGGCGCCGAGGACGGAAAAGCATACTGGAAGACTTAGAGGGTGAGAAAGCATAGCCAACCGAGGACGCCCAGCGAACCACCGCGTTGATGGCTAGCTGGAGCCGACGTTCAGCCAAAGACGGGAGGCGGCCAGAGCAATAGATAGCCAGGTCATCGGCATAGAGGGAGCTACGAACGGATGTAGGCAGGACCGTAGCGACTGTGTTCATCACGAGTGAGAAACACAAGACGCTAAGGACACTACCCTGAGGGACACCCTCCACCAACGGAAAGCGGTCAGAGAGGGCAGAACCGATGCGGACGCGGAAAGAACGGGTGAACAAGAAGTTATAAATAAAGGAAGGGAGAAAGCCTTCGAAACCCAGGGAGCGTAAGCAGTCGAAGACCGCGCTCCGCCGAGTAGTATCGTAGGCCTTCTGGAGGTCGAAAAAGACGGCGAGTACAAATTGACGCCGGGAGAAAGCCTCTTGCACGTCATGGCTAAGGAGAAGGAGGGGGTCGGTGGTAGACCGGAAGCGCCGGAAACCAGCCTGGGTAGCAGGGTACTGGTCAGTCGCCTCCAAGGTAAAGGACAGCCGCGAGGCGACCATCGCCTCCATCACCTTGCAGGCACAGCATGTTAGGGAAATGGGGCGATAGTTCGACGGGAGTGAGGGGTCTTTATCGGGCTTCGGGATGGGGACGACGATGGACTCACGCCATCGGTCCGGAAATGAACCCTCCAACCAAATCCGGTTATAGAGGTCCAGTAGAAAGCTGAGAGCAGAGGGGTGGAGGTGCCGTAACAAGTCATAGGGGATATTATCGGGGCCGGGGCGGAGGGCCTCCCGAAGCTCTGTCATGTGGAAGAGGTGATTATAGGGGTCATCCCTATGAGGTGGAAATTCCGGTGGGTCGCGGCGGGAGTGGGGGGAATCGGAACTGGAGATGGCTGCGAAGTGCGCCGCGAGTGCGTTCGCGACGGCCTCCGGATCGGACACGAACTCGTCGTCCCCGACCCGAAGCACCGGGGGTCGAGGGGGACACGGGTCCCCTCAAAGCTACGCACCTTGCGCCAAACAGTCGAGGGGGCGGTCGAGGAGGAGATCCCGGACACGTAACTCCGCCAGGAGGTACGCCGGGCTAGTTTCAAGACCCGACGGGCCACTGCCTTCAGGCGCTGAAACGCGATCTTATGCTCCGGCTGGCGGGTCCGGTAGAAGCGACGGCCAGCACGGCGCCGCTCCTGAACGGCACGGGAGACTCTGGGGTCCACCATGGGACGCTGCGCGGCCTGGGGGAGCCTGAGGTACGGGGGATGCAAACTGGTGGCAGCCGAGAGGATCTTGCTTTCGAGAAAGGCAGGAATGGACGGCGAGATCGCCGTGCACCTCGTGTATGAGGCTCATTTCGCTCGGGCGAACAGCCAGCGCGGGCGGACAGAGGTGGGGGGAGGAGACGGGTTGGGGTAAGACACACAGGGAAATGGTCACTGCCGGAAGAATCCGGCAGGACCTCCCAGGTGAACTCCGTCACGATATCGAGGGAAACCAGGGAAAGATCAATACAGGTGAAATTGTCATGGGCCGAGTGGAGGCAGGTTGGGGAGCCATCGTTCAGAAAGGTGAACTCTAGCTCGTCCATAAGGGAGAGAAGGGTCCCGGAGAGAAAGGTGGAGCAAACGTCCCCCAGGCCGGGTCCCGACTGTTGAAGTCCCCGAGAAGCAGGAAAGGGCGGGGAAGCTGAGAATTAGGTCACGGAGAGAATCGGGTGGAGGGCGTACGTTAGGGGAGAGGTAAAGAGAGCAGACCGTGAGCTGACGCCACAAAGAAAGGCGCACGGCCACAGCTTGCAAGACAGTACGGAGCGGGAGGGGGCGGAAAGGGACGGAGCGGTGCACGAAGACCGCGGAGCCCCCCCTACCCGCCCCATCGAGAGGCGGGAAGGGAGCCCGCAGTAGCCGGACACTCGAGGGAGGGAACGGGAGCCCAGTATCGTCTCCTGAAGGCAGAAACACGCCGGACACCTGGAGGCCAGGAGAGAAGAGAGACTCTCGAGGCCTACCAGGAGCCCGCGGATGTTCCACTGCAGGAGCGAAGTATATGGAGGGGTAGGAAAGTCTGCGAAACGGATGGTTATGGGGTGGGTGGGCCGATCGGGCGGCCCGAGATTAACAAGGGGATTGGAAAGCCCCGGGGCCCAACGGGAGACGCCGAACGTGGGCGAAGGCGAGGGTCACCCCGACGGGGGTGCGATATGGAAACTGACGCCGGCAAATCCTCCTGAAGAGGAGTCACCCGGACGCCCGGGGGAGAGCGATGCAGAGAAGGGGATGTGAGGGGTATCCAGAAGGCCCCTCCCTTCACCGGAGGTGCAGGGGAGGCTGGACTACAAGGGGGAGTGGAAAAGGATACCTCAGCCGGATGCATAGGCAGGTCAAGGAGATAGGGGGTAGGTCACGCGCGGGGGCGTGCTCATCCCACCCCCGACCAGGCGGGCGAGTTCCCCCTCCAGTGGGTCCATCGACCGAACCGGTGAGGGATGTATCTCCGCCCCCACCACGAGGGTCGTCGGGGACCCCAGGGGGGAGCGTCCATAACGGTTGCGCAGCGGGGACGGTGAGGACACCGGGATGGTAGGGCGAAGGGGGCGTTTGTGTCTGGGAGAGGAAGGTGATGCGAGGCCTATGGCCTCGAACCTTTCGGGGTCACTATTGGCGCGGCGCTTGCGGCCCGTTCCCCTCCGTCGTGCGGCCCGCATGGGCGACGGCGGGTCACGGTCCAGAATGGGGGTGGCCGAAAGCGCCGGTGGAGAGGGCGTAGAAGGGGCAGGGGGGTTGCCGACGAAGCATCGGCGTTCGCGGAGGGAGCACGTGGGGACGCGCTCGTAGTACAGGGAGCCGCGGCGGGAGTCCGCTGGGCGGCAGAGGATAGACAGGGAGTAGCGGACACGGTGAGTGGAGGCGCGTCGGGAACCGCCGGTGAGGACGGGGTCCGGGCCGGCGGCGGCCGAGGACGGAGAGCCTCGGCGTACGAGGTACCACGCCGGGCCTCGCGGCCACGCAACCGGTCCCGCGCCTCCCGAGCGCTGAGAAATTCTGATGAACAGAGGGCCCGAACCTCCCTCTCAAAGAGGAAGGACGGGCAAGAGCGGGATGAAGCAGGGTGCGGTCCATGACAGTTGGTGCAGGAAGGCGGAGCAGTACAGGGCAAGGGGTGGGGAGGGCCGCCGCAGCGCGCACACAACGGGGCCGGCTGACGGCAGGAACTGCTCACGTGGCCAAACCTATTGCACTGAAAACAGCGCGTAGGATTTGGCACGTATGGCCGAACCGAGAATTCGCATGATCGTCTCTCACCAAAGCCCCAGAATACCAAAACGGGGGGCACCAGTGAGTCAAAAGTAAGGAGAAGGCGAGGAGAAGGGACGGCTGGGGATCGCGATCTGTCGGGAAAACGGTATATTCTCACCACACCCTGGGAGGCGAGGTCAGTCTGGAGGTCCTCCACCGGGATGGGTAGAAGACGAGCAGCGTAGATCGTGCCCTGGCACTGATTGAGGCGGGGGTGGGGAGTCACCGTGATCCCGCAGCCCAGGACATCGGGGATAGCGAGCAGAGAGGAGGTTTCGGCAGAGGAACGCGACCTTATCAAAATGGAGCCATCCCTCTGAGGCCGAAGGTCAAAACGCGCCGTCCCCGTCTTCCCATGGATCGCTCGAAAGAGGCGTTCGTGGTTAGTGGGGAGTGGGGAGGGGCTTGGAGGAGGAGGGGCGGAGGACGAGGAACTTGTCCATCGTCCTAAGGCCGAGTGAAGCCGTCTGGCCAAACACCACCGGAACTTCGAGGGGGCGAGAAGACGAGAAAGGCGGACGGCGACGTCGGGTCCCACGTCCCCCAGGGGCCGAGGGGGCCGGGGGCGATGAGGCCCGACCGGAGTGGGAGGCGACCGGGGCCGCGGGCCTCCGACCTGAGGGCGAAAAAGCAGGTGGGTCCCTATCGGGACGTGGAATATCGGGGGATCCAGGGGTCGGGGGGTCCACTGCAGGTCCATCCGCTACTGGCGGGGGTCGGGCAGCGGCGCCACGAGCCTGGGGAAGAGAGGGAGAGGAGGTGTCGGCAAGAAGAGCAGACGGGGTGGGCGAGGGCTGCCGACTGCCCTTACCAGACCCACGGTCCAAAGAGGTAGTCAGAGGGAGGTCATATGCACAAGCCGGGTCGTCAACGAGGTCCTTTAGATTTGTAAATGTTTCCATACAAAAAATTTTATTGTTGTTTCGCGCCCGGGGCCACGGGGAACCGATTACCCGGGGCCCAAGGGGACCAAGCGCACGCCGGCGGGGGATGGGTGCCTCGTCCCATGCGGGTACCCCCGTTTCAAAAGGGGCCCTTGCAGCATCGAGAGTTCTCCCCCGCCGGCAGCAAAGACCAAGGCCCCCCAGGGTCCAGGCCCGGGCACCCTACCAGCCAACTTAGTCCGGCCCCGACCATGGGAGCGAGACCCCCAGCGATCAGCCCCGGCAGCCCACGGGGCGCGCGAAGTGAAGAGAGAAAGCAGAAAAAAAACAGAGGGGGCAAGGAAGAGGGGAAAGAGGGGAAGACAGGAAAGAGGGGGCTGTAGGATAGCAGGGTATGTTAAAAGTCTACTTCGCAACCGGGCGGGGGACCCGGCAGGGCCCCCAGCCGCGGCTGACCCCCCTCGCCACATGGAGGCAGGAGCCGCGGGCGATCCACCCCAGAAAGACCGCCCGCGGGGAGGGGTATATATATATATATATATATATATATATATATATATATATATATATAAAAAACATGAAAAATACGAAATATATTTTAATAAAAAACCACATTTTACACAAATCTGCATAAGATATATATTTTCTTAGTCAGTTTTGAATGGCAATTCAATATACTATAGTTTTAACCATGCGTGAGCGGGTTAAAAGATGAATATTAACCATGATTTCTATAAAATCTGAGTTACTATGAATAAAACTATTATTAGAAATGTTAGAGGTGTATTTCATTTTGTCACAGTGACAATGTTAGACTAGAACATAATCAGAAAAAAGTGCTACTAGAAAAGAAACTCCAGGTTTAATTTTCTAGGACTTCCAAATTTATTATTATTATGGATAGACCTACAACAGTTTGTAGATTTATTGTCAGCATGTTTAGTGTACACTGTGTCTGGTCCAGTAAAATAACTATAGTTGTATGATGTACTCATGCCGTAATCTTTTGTGTACTTCATTTCGTTTTACATTTTTGTCTCATGCATGCACACATTTTATACTGTGTGTGTGTGTGTGTGTGTGTGTGTGTGTGTGTGTGTGTGTACTTTTGTAAATAATTGTGTATTTTAAGATCACACATATTAAAGAAGCTACACTATAGTGTTAATGATGAGCTTGAGGGCCCCCTAACCTTAACCAGGCCCTGGTCTCGGAAGGGGATAGACTAAATATATGTCTAAATGTAGAAGCTCTGAGGAGCTACTAATTAATGACTCAAAAATCTGGAAGGCTATTCATACGTTAGATGATGACAAAAGTTGTGCCCAAGATGGCATACAAGCAGAACATTTAAAATGTAGCCCTCGTATAATACCTATGCTCCCAGTGTGTTTCACAAGCTGTATGTACATGGGTACTTGCCACAGTCCATTTTGTCAATTGTGTGTTGCCAGTTGTTAAAAATAAGGTTGCTAGTATCTGTGATAAGAATAATTATAGAACTTGCCAGTATACTTTCTAAGGTGTTAGTGTTAGAATATGTAATTTATAATAGGATAAATACTTACTTATAGTACAGGATCTGGCCTAGAGTTCGTATAAATTTCGTATAAATTTCTGGGTGCTTAGGTTTTGATGACTGATCTAGACTAATTTTGGGGCGTAGAATCCAAATTTTTCTATGCTATCACACCAAATTGGTGCGAAAGTGGTCAAAATGGCAAAAAATTGGCAAAAATTGCAAAATTTTATCAATTTTTCGTATTTTTGTCATATTCTTGAGTTGAAAAATTTTTTAAGGGCAATTGTTTGTTTGACAATCTGTGTTTGTAACATACTGCTGCCCGAACCAGGAAAACTGACAAAAATGTCAAAAAATAATAGCAAAAATAGTAAAAAATTAAGTAAATATTGTCAAAAACTCACAAAAAATAATTTTTTGGCTATTTTGGTGCATAAACTAGCTCTAACCAATCTTATCGAACTAAATAGTCAAGAAATTAGATAGTAATAGCTCTACTAAAATTTCCAAACACAAACATGTACAAATGTCTAAATTTTGGGTTACAATGATTAAAAATGGTTATAGAATATTTGAAAAAATAGACAAAATATAAAAAATAGTGCTAATTTTATAAAACTCTTAGGTTTGCATATTGTGAAAGACTGAGATAAGATCATGTATTATTTCTGATGATGAAGTTGACTGAAAATCTTGCAAAAGTGGCAGAGAGTTCGGCAAAAATGACAAAAACTGTCAAGGCTGCTTATGTGACAGTGTGTGTATTACCGTCACTCAGGTGCATCTTCCCAGTGCAGCACCACGGCATTGTCATGTCATTCTCCTCACTACAAAACCACCACTAAGGAATGATTTGTGGAGATCAGGAAAATGTACCTCAAGGTTTAAACAATCCTCAAAGAAGATTGGTGCCCATCTGGCTTAGTTGGTTCTATTGTAGGCGAAGAAAAGTGGGATTGATCTCTGTATGGAAGAAAGAAATAGTGACCAATCACCTGCCCACATTGAGTAGGTTAAATCTCCGATGATTGGATACAATCTATTGGTAAAATGATACCAGTAAGGAAAGTTTTCATTACTATCAGACCTCTGCTTTATATATTGTTGAAAGGACTGAGACAGTATATATCGAAGACTTAAAGTCATCCCATTGCTCTTGTTCTGCAACCATAATTGAAATTTTAGTTGCAGCATCTTGATATAAGTTACGGTGTTCATCGACACTCAAAAACCCATCGAACATAATGCTTGTTATTGTTTCGTGCACGAAAGATAATCCTTGCTTGGCTCTCACATAATGATTGCCATTCATAACGGATTTTACTGTGTCTGGACCGAAACATTCACTTTCAACCAAAACAGATTCAATTCCCGATATATGAAGATAAGATCCAATACAAGCAAGTACAATCTTCCCAAATTGGAATTCACCCAATCCGATAAACAAATTACTGAACAGATCTTTCTTCAGGAGCTGAATTTCCTTCGCAATAGCATAAACTCCATTACACCACAGTGCACCGTATGGCTTATTCTGCTGCTTAAGCATGTCCTGAAAGTTAATCATTGTTGTAAAAATGGTATCAAATTCAGTTGCTTTGTATGGCAGTATGGGAGTGAACGCAATAGTTGTAGGCTTCAAGCTATCTCCTATAAAAGGGCTTTTGACAGCAACAAAGCTTGGAACAAAGTCATCATTATCAGTATTTGAGTTAGTTGAAGAGCCCTGTATTGTGGTTGTTCTATGTTTGTATCACATCACAAACCACAGGAAATGGTCGAGATTAACACTCTAGTAAATGATCGTTTGCCTTGTATTCAGAGACTTGGAAATCTTGACTTATTGTACCTCGTTCAGGTCTTGGTCCAATCGAGATAATTTTTGGCAAGGAAGAACGCTTTGTAACTTGCCAAGCCGGAGGGTTGACTCTGGAGCTTCACTGATCTTATTAGTATGCTGTTGTGTTGGTGCAGAGTTTAATGGAGTATTTTGGAATAAAACTAGCACCGGATCGTGTGTCAAACCAATTCCAGACAAGGTTTTTTCCAAGGTGTCAAAATTATCCATTACTGCTTGAATTGGATGGTTTTGATCAAATACTGGAGGAATTGGAACTCTATGTGAACCACATAAAGATATTGTACATTTTGCTAGTGCAAAATTTATTTTGCAAACTTCTTGATATCCTACACAAATACTCCGTTTGTTTGCAAATTCAATAAGATCTTTAGACTGTGACAGGTTATGTATAGTTTGAGCAAATCCAACACACAATGGGGTGGGCTCCAAACCATTATGAAGGATGTAAAACAACATCTGGAAGATAGTGTCACACTTCAGCATCAACTGATTGTTGCTATCTGATACATTCCAGGTGGAAAACAAATGCTGAAGAAATTCTATCCATATTGGAGGATGTTCATTTTGGAAGCGTTTTAAGGCTAGATCAAGATCATTTGGATCACAATAGCTAGAGTGTAAACCAAAACTATGTTTTTAACTCTTTCCCTAGGTCCTTAGCAACATTTTCGACATATGATTTCCGCAAAGTTTCACAATTCTTGCACTCTCAATCTGGACAGAATAAACCATCTGGGATTTTCATTTGTTGCTAGGATATATAAAATAAATGGTGTCCTTAAATTTGTCTATAAGCAGGCTCTTAACCAAATAGTTACTGACAGATTCATCCTGGTTCAGCTTTTTATTGATCTCTTATCTCAAGTAGGCAACACTGTATCCACAGCTTATGAAGTCTATTTTTGAGACTACATCATTAAACGCTTCTTGAACCATGTCAGTAGAACTCATAACTTCATTTTCTTGCTGACTGTTTTCCAAAATCGTCTCTATTCTGCGATCATAGGCTGCAAAATGCTTCTTTATACAATTATTATGATAGAATACATCTGCAGCGAATACATCTTTGTATTTGTTCAACATCGCTACTCTGGTAAAAACATTGTCTTGGAACAAGTGAACATATAACAATAACTTTTGGGCATGACCTGGAGTACATATCCGAAACAAATCATTGTCAATGTTTCCACCTTTCAATTTGACTCGAACTGAACCACAAAATACACACACTTTCATATCCTTGATATGCTGTGTTTTAATCCTTTTGCTTGAACTATTTTCTGTAGTTAATGCTTCCCCTGAGGAAGAATCGGAGGGTTCAGATTCAGCATTTTTAGACTTCTGGCTACGTTCAACAAACTTTTTATATGTTGCATAGCACAAAGTGCTGTGATACTGGATATAAGGAGTCTGACTCTCAGTAAGAGCTTTCAAACGCTTGCTTCTGTCATCATTTGGGTACACAGAAGCCAACTGAAGCAAATTTTTTATTCCATGTTCTCCACTGCTCAAATATTTCTCTCCACTTGGGCTTTTGTTCTTCTGGCACAACATACATTTACCAAGGTTTGAGCTATGCTTCTTTTCTGGCACAAGTTGACATACATCCTGAAAAAATAAAATATACTAAGACTTCTTGCAATTGCAATTATAATAAACTGGTTCTATTCTATACATATAAAAATTCATTTGTAACACATTGGACAGACAACTGTCATTGGTCTTTATATTTATGTTTCAAATATTCAATTTGATTATTACTTACCATGATCTGTCATCTGTTGAATCACATAATGAATACAGGGATCCTCAATTTGTAGCTACTACCAATATTAAACCCGAAACACAATAAATATGACTTAGTTACTCTAAAGAAATCAAAAAGATCGATTCTATAAGAAGTTCAAGCATTTTACAAGCAAGCCTAAGAATAACAAAAATTAGTACTATTTTTTTATATTTTGGCTATTTTTTCAAGCATTTTACAACCATTTTTATTGATTTATACCCGAAATCTAGACATTTGTGCATACTTTGTTTTAATAAATTCTTGCAGAGCTATTAATATCTAATTTCTTGACTATTTAGTTCGATATGATTGGTTAGAGGTAGTTTATGCACCAAAATAGCCAAAAATTTCATTTTTGCAATTTTTTGACAATATTTACTTAATTTTTTACTATTTTTGCTATTATTTTTTTACATTTTTGTCAGTTTTCAAAATTGCCCTTAAAAATTTTTTCAACTCAAGAATATGACAAAAATACGAAAAACTGATAAAATTTGGCCATTTTGCCAATTTTTTGCCATTTTGACCACTTTCGCACCAATTTGGTGCGATGGCATAGAAAAAATTGGATTCTCCACCCCAAAATTAGTCTAGATCAGTCGTCAAAACCTCTGCACCCAGAAATTTATACGAATTCTGGGCCAGATCCTAGACTATTACAGACTTAGGACAATCAATTTGACTTTAGAGTGAAACATGGTACTGACATGTGTAGGACAGCTTCCTTTAGCATATAAATAAAGTAAAATGTGAAGTAGCAATGTATATTCCTGTATTTTTGGATGCATCAAAACCATATGATAGAGTTAACCATCACAAACTTTTTAAGGAACTCTTGTGTTGAGGCCCCAAGGGGTACCTAAATATATACTTAGGATACTTACATTCTGGTATGCAGAATAGACCATGTTTGTAAGATGGAAAACCACTGTATCACCAGGTTTTAAGGTAACTAATGGTGTTGGTATTAGGCAAGAAGGTATATTATCACCCTATATTTCTGTATGTACATGGATGACCTTACCAGTGAACTAAAAACTGCACATACTGGCTGTCATTGGAAAGGAAAAAATTAATCATTTAATGCCTTCTGAAGTTCTTGATAATATTTTCCAGCTCTTTGTTGTTGTTCCCATTCTTCTCTATATTTGGCTTGTTGTTCCAGAGCAAATTTTTTGACTTTTCTTAGCTATTAACATGGCTAGTACTCTTTCAGTTTCTACTTCTTCCATCATACTATTCCCTCCAAAGTGCTGGGCCAGTTTGGTTATGGAAGTTTGTTGACTTACTCTTGTGGTGTGGTGTTCATGAACCAGAGCTATTGTAGGGTTAGAAAGAGCTCCTCAAATACTGGAAACCCCGAAATTTGTATGCCAACATTTGTAAGATGGAAATTTATACGCCAGCATTTGTATGCCAGAACATTTATATGCCAAGCATTTGTACGACGGTAATTTATACATTATACGCAACAAATTCATGATCAGTTAATAAAATTGAATTTGAAACTAGGTAAGTTAACCCTTTCATACCTGATTTTCGTTTCTTTTCATGCCACAAAAAAACACTTAAGTGATATCTCCAGAAAGACTAAAACCTCATAAAATTTGATGGTCAACTGAGCGACCATACGGCATGAAAGGGTTAAAATACAAATTATCACAAATTATAAAATTACATATTACACTAATTAAATGCATAATTGAAATGATTTCAGCTTATCAATTTAAGAGAAAATGTAACTAGCGATATACAGAATGAATGTCATTTAAAAAATCGGAGAACAAATCTTGCGAGTTTCTCATTAATCTCCAGATCTAACCTAACCTAACCTAATGAATGTCATTTAAAAAATCGGAGGACAAATCTTGCGAGTTTCTCATTAATCTCCAGACCTGACCTGACCTATACCCTAACCTAACCACCTGTACCTATTTAATAACCATTTACCTACCTGTTAATCCTTTAATGCGCTGTGATACATGATAAAATTTAAAATTCTTCAAATTGAAATTATTTTCAAAATAATTAAATGTTTACTTTTATTTTTATTTTTTTTTTGCACCTGTGCTAATGTTTATATACGAAAATGAAGTCATGGTTATTATCATGGGTAGATCGCATACTTAAGTCAAAAAAGTCTGGTAGAGCGCATACTTAAATTACTGTCGTACAAATGTCAGTCGTATAAATGTTCTGGCGTACAAATGCTGGCGTATAAATTTGTCGTACAAATGTTGATGCACAAATTTCTGTACACGCAGATACTGCCCAATGCTGATGGTCAGTGATTGGTGCAACTAGTTAACCTCAGTCAATCCCATCCCTCCCAGTTTCCTTGGTAGGTACACTCTGGGAAGACACTGGTTCCAGCATGTTATTCTCTTTAGAGTGAGGATTTTTCCAGGCCTTAACATTTAATTTGTTCATTTCTGATTGCAGCCAGTCTATTACCCCTACACTATAATTAATAACAGGGATGATGAGTTGATTTATAGCTATTATTTTGTTCTTTGATGCAAGTTGGGGCTTCCAGATCTTTTTCAGTCATCGCACATACTCTCCACTGATTTTCTCTCACATTTGCCAATGTTCTATATTACCACTTTCTTCTATTCCAAGGTATTTATAAGAACTATCCTCTTCAAAGTCCTTAATCTCATTATCTCTTCCTAAATTGATATTATGGGTTTGTATTTTCTTACCTCCCCTAAATATACATTTAGCACACTTATCCAATCCAAACTTCATTTTTATATCACCAGAGAAAGCATGTACAATCTGTAATAGGTATTCTAGGTTTTGGTGAGTCTGCATACAGCTTCAAATCATCCATACACAGTAGATGGTTCAGAACACACTGGATTTCTTCGCCTAGTTTGACTGAGGTTGTAGCCCTTGTTGCTAGTGCCGAGTAGTTTGCTTAGGGTGTCCAGGGTGAGACAGAATAGCAAGGGTGACAAGCTGTTTCCCTGGAATATTTCCCTCAATCCCTGCAAGAATGGGGGTTGGGTATTTTTCTATTTTCATGGGTGAGATTAACGTTTGTTCTCCATTTTGTAATCTGATCTGTTAAAATTCCAATAATGGTTGGATGGATTTTGAAATTTGGGACATTTCTTTTGCATATATAGGCCAGCAGCATAATTTATTTCATTAAGTTCAGTGAGATCTGTGTTGCTGGAACTAATCTATTAACTGCTACATTCACTCTGTATAACAGTTGTTTAAACTCTATTTTAACTAAGTTTGATCAACTGGAGCCAGTTTTCCATACTCATGGTTTTAACTATTTCAATTTGATTTGCTAATTCCTTCCGTTTCTATTTGCTGAAAATCTATATATTCATGCCATGGTTGTGATGAAGGGGGAGGGGTTCCTGATATGGCTGGTGAAGGTAATGGTGAGTCAGAAGATCCAGGTGAACTGGGTGGTGAGCCACCCATTCCAATCTGGTGGTGGTTTGGGTTGTTTAGAGAATGTTGGCTGGTATGCTGTCTGCTTTGGGTGTCCAATGGGCTATCAAACAAAACAAAAAACCATCTTTATTGCGGATCATTCACAAACCATAGCCACTTACCCTAACATACAAGTACAATCTTACGTATTATATACTGAAGTTAATACAAAAATAGGGCCAACATAGCTACTTAACCTAGTATACTGGCATACTGTGTGATTAATTATCTGGCAATTTCATGTATATTGTTATTGCACGAGATCATTAACTGAAAAAGAATCATTTGTATACATAGGAGAAAATAATTGTAGCTTAATGAAGAAATCGGAAATTATGAAAATAAGAGAGGTTAATAAAAATGCTGATAAATTATGGGAAGCTGAGTTCAGATATGATTTACAATCCACAGCCATTCAACCTAACATACAAGTACAATCTTACATATTATACATTGGACGTAATACAAAAATAAGGCCAACATAGCCATTTAACCCAACATACAATATGCATATATAATCTTTGCTACATTACAAAAATAAGATATTGTAAACCAGCAGTTGTCTGAACCAGGGCTGTGGAGTCGGAGTCGTGGAGTCAGTCAATTTGAGTGGAGTCGGGTGGAAGTGCATAGTTGGATGGAGTCTGAGTCGGTGCAAATCCTTCAATTATAACCATACAGCCTAGGCCTAGGCCTAGCTCAATTTTATGAATAAAATAGATTTAACCTAATGTTTTATATATATATATAATATATATATAAATAATATATAAATATAGTTGCTTATAATTAATAAGGATTATAATTAATTAATTAACATAATTAATAATAAGGAAATTTAAAAATTTTGTACTAGCAACCCTAAATCTTTTTCAGATTTTTAGATTTCAATTTGATAATTTTGATAAGCATCACTGAAAGAAGATTTAATGGAAGTGATCCTTTTTTTAAGAACAAATTCAGTTTAGGTTAGTACATTTTGTTATGGATGTTTATAATAATACAAAAACATCTTATTAATTTGCTAAACCAATAATAAGCTTATTTGTTTAAGCTTCAATCAGTTTGTATTTTGGGATTTATTGTAATTTTTAATAAAGAAAAAAAGCCATTAAGGCATAGTTATAGCCACTAAGTAACCTGATGAGTCATGTGGTGATGACAAATGCCTTGTTTATGAATCTCCATTGGCCTAATAAAGCTAATCGTAATCAATTTGGCCTTAACATTCCATCGGAGTCGGAGTCGTAATTATGCAAGTCAGATTTCTGGAGTCGGATGTTAAAATTTTTGGAGTCGGAGTTGGAGTCGGCAAATTTTATCACCGACTCCACAGCCCTGGTCTGACCAAGACTGCCATATAGGTGAGAGGTACACAGTATCTGAAGACAAGACATTGTACAATAACACATTAGAGCTGTTTTGGACCCTAGTAATGAAATTATATATATCTTCTGGATTAACATTTGGCTGGTAGGTAGGTTACGTGTATAAACAAAATTGGCACTGCACCATTTTGGTTCCCTACATAGCATATGAAAAATATTATTATAAACAAGAGAGTTTATTCATAGCAGTTTTTGTATAGTTCCACTACAGATGAGATGTATACAATGCAGTACAGTAAGTTTTAAAAATATGTTTTAATGATTCTGAACACACCAAATTTCCTTACTAGCATGTTACCCTGTACATACAGCCTTTTACATTGTCTCTCAATATCAAGTTCATCTCGAAGCTCGTGAGTAATTACATGACCTAAGTATTTACAGGTGTCTTTGACAGGTATTGTCTGACCATTTACTTTGAAAGACCCACATGATACACGTTTCAGTAGATATAGATTAGTAGATCAGATGAATCATCTCCAGCATTTTGTGTTGTGTCAAGGCATTGGAATAGTGGCACAGGGTTCATTATTGGGTTGGTTTCATTACAGATAAGCTTATCTATTTCATCACGCATGTATTCTATTTCTTGTTCATTAAATACTTTCTGGGCTATGAAGTTGTACTTCTGAGAAGTAAATCTTGCAGCTAGACTCTCTCTCTTATATGGGTAAAATGGAAGATTTCTCTCCATTCCCTTGTGATGTCCTCCTGTCTATCATGTTTCTGTCTGGCATACTTTGTAGCCCATATCAGTGTCCATTTCTCTTCTCTTGTCCACAATCATTTCCTAGAGTATGATCTTCAATGTCTTTGAAGTGAACTTTTTTTCAGTGCAGTTTAAGAACAAAGATCACATTTAAAAAGTTTTTCTGCACTATGAACTTTTAAATGGTTATGAAGATGAGTTTTCTGTGATGCAGCATAGGAGCATATCCCACATTTAAAAAGTTTTTCTCTTGGTTTATACTCTTTTTGGTACTTTTTATAGCTGTATGTGGGGATTCCACCCAAAGCCAAACACTTCAACTATGTCTGAACTTAGCCAAGCATTCATTTAAAGAGGGTGACTGTTCCTTTTAATGCCCCTATTTGGATTTCTATGGCCTGGGGCTGTCCTGGGATTGAATTCAGGTAAGTTGTTAGGTTGTTCTTCACCATACCTGTTGCCCCAACTATGATAGGGAGAATGGCAGCTTCTTTCAATCTCCAGTTTCTCTCTATGTCATAGATAAGGACCTGGTGTTTAGTGATTTTTTTTTCCCTTTCCACTCTATTAAGGCCATAGTCATTTAGGACACTGACCTCAATAAGTAAGGCACCCCTTTCCCTCTTGTCCCACATTACTATGTCTGGTTTTACTGCTAAGTTGTCTATAAAAGTGGCTGTTGGAATTACCGTGTCATAGTATACAGTGTAATGGTTATTTCCAGTAACTGGTGCAGGTGTATGGTCCCATACATTTTTGCTGCATTCCAATTCTAATGCTGTCATGATCTTCCAGTGGATATATTTACAAATTTTGTTGTGTCTGGCTGTATAGTACCCATCTGCCATGAGCATCCTACAGCCCAATATTAGATGGCTAACACTTTCCACCTCAACATGACAATCTACACCTATCATTATTACTTATTCCAGCTATTTTTTTCAATTTATTTGTTGGGAGTGCAAGATCTTGGGCATCCATTATTAATCACTCTCCATCATATTGCAGGACTCCTCTACTTAGCCATTCCAATGATCCTTCTTTACTGATGTAGTCTTTCTGTAGTTCTTGATAATATTTTCCAGCTCTTTGATGATGTTCCCATTCTTCTACATGTTTGGCCTGTTGTTCCAACACAAATCTTTTGCGACTTTTCTTAGCTATTAAGATGGCTGGTACTCTTTCAGTTTCTACTTCTTCTGTCATATTATTCCCTCCAAAGTGCTTGGCCAGTTTAATTATGGGAGTACAGTAAATCCTCAATTTAACAAACTAATTCCAGCCACCAATTCCCTTAAATCAAATATTCCCTTAAATTGTACAAAATTTCAGGCATTGAAAAAATTATGCATAGTGTTTAGGAAGAATTCCCTAGACAAAAAAAGTAGACATGGCATTGTCCAAGAGCAACAGGGCCTTAACTTCTCTTTAATTCACTCCCTTTTCCTTCACCTGGAAAGACCAGACAGCTGGGACAAAGCAGTTGTCAAACCAGTGCTTGGTAATCTCCCTCGTGAACCAAGCTTTCTTGTTACCCTCATAGGACACAGAGAGACTGTTCATGAAGGGGTGTAATGCCATTGGCCTCTTCGCAGTTCCAACAACCATCAGCATTGGCACACAGCAGGACACACACACAACTCTTACTCATTTTGTACCCAGGGACACTTGCCCCTGCTCTTGCTGCCCGCATGTTGCTCAGCAATGCCTTCCAAAAGAGGCTGTCTCATCACCATTGTAGATTTAGAAGTCCTGCAGATTTGTTTCTATCCTCAGCACCTTCATCTCTTCTACAAAGGGAGCAACACTGACGGTATCAGCACTGCATTTTTCACCGACAATCTTATGGTCCACAATATTGTGCCAGGCACAAAACCTAGTCACCCAGCCAGTGCTAGCATGAACATTTTCAATATTTAATTTTTCTTAAAACCTTAATCCAGCTGACTGGAGCTCTGGACCTTGGATTGGCAGCCCTTGAGTTCTTTGCTGTTTGTACCAGTTGTACACAGCATCATCCAGATCTTGATGTGATGGATTCTTTAATGACTTTTTTTGAGAGCCTTATTTTTGTCACGAGCACTAGCACTCGTCTCATGCTGCAACCTATGGCTCTTAAGGTGCTGCTTATCACCTTTCAGTTGGTAAACGTGTTTTTCTAATGTTATACTCTGCCATCACAGCAGCCACTGATGCTCCTTTCTCAAGCTTTTCAGTTATCTCTAACTTCTGTGCAATAGTTAAACACTCTTTTCACCACCACTTATTCTCCGAGATACTTTCAGCATGATAATAAAAGCATAGTTAAGCACAAACACAGTGAGCAGCAATGCAACACACCAGTGAGGCAACAGAGTACAGACTGGCCACATGTAAACAAAACACGAAAACACTATTCTGATTTAACGAACTAGTTCGCTAAATTGATCACTTAATAATGGAGAAAAATCCCTCATAAATCACTCCTCTATTATATCAAGGATTTACTGTATGTTGCGTTACCCTTGTGTTGTGGTGTTCTTGGACCAGAGTTATTGTAGGGCTACTCAAACTCCTCAGATACTGCCCAATGCTAATGGTTGATGATCGGTGCAGCTGGTTAACCCCAGTCAATCCCATTCCTCCCAGTTTCCTTTGTAGGTACAATCTGGGAAGACACTGGTTCTGGTTTGTTCTATTTAGAGAGGATTTTTCTAGTCTTAACATCGTTTGTTTAGTTCTGATTGTGGCCAGTCTATTATCCCTATACTATAATTAATAACATGGATGGTGAGTTGATTTATAGCTGTTATTTTGTTCTTTGATGTAAGTTGGGTCTTGCAGATCTTTTTTAGTCTTCATACATACTCTCCACTGATTTTCTATTGCATTTGCCAGTGTTCTATATCCCACTTTCTTCTATCCCAAGGTATGTGTAGGAACTATCCTCTTCCAAGTCTTTAAATCTTGGTCTCTTCCTAAATTGATGTTATGGGTTTTGTATTTTCTTACCTCACCTAAATGTACATTTAGCACACTTTTGCAATCCAAACCATTTTTATATCACCAGAGAAAGCATGTACAATCTGTAATAGGTATTCTAGGTTTTGGTAAGAGTCTGCATATAGCTTCAAATCATCCACACACAGTAGATGGTTCAAAACCTGTCTGGATTTCTTCACCTAGTTTGACTGAGGTTGTAGCCCTTGTTGTTATTGCCAAGTAGTTTGCTTAGGGGGTTCAGGGTGAGACAGAATAGTAAGGGTGACAAGCTATCTCCCTGGAATATATCCCTCATAATCTTGACATGAGAGATCGATATTTTTCCATTTTCATGGGTGAGATTGATGTTTGTTCTCCATTTTGCAATCTGGTTTGTTAAAGTGCTAATGATGGTAGGATGGATTTTGTACAGCTTGAGGCATTCCAAAATCCACAAGTGTGGGACACTATCAAATGCCTTTTGATAGTCTATCCATACCATACTTAGGTTTCTGCCTCTTTTCTTACAGTCTTCAAGGATAGTTTTGTTGAAGAGCAGCTGATCCTTTGTTCCAAAGCAGTTTCTTCTACATCCTTTTTGTTCTTTCTCCAGATAGTCTCCAGCATCTAGGTGTTCATACATACTGTCTGCAATTAGGCCTGTAAAAAGTTTATAGGTGGTGGTGACAGCAGATTTAGCGGTATTTATTTGGGAGATTTGTCTCACGAGTCTTAGGGATGAGGGTTGTGTCTCCACTTGTAAGCCATTCTGGTGTTTCTTCTACTCCCTGCAAAATTCTGTGAAAAGCAGCAGTATAATGGTGGTGTAATGCTGTGACCTGTTTCAGCCAGAAATTCAGGAGCTTGTCTTGGCCAGGTTTTTTAAAGTTGGAGAATTTTGCCAGTTTCCTTCTTATCTTGTCTTCCATTATAAATAATTCCCCCATTTTTAGTTTACCCTCATTTGCCACCCTGATGGTCTTTATCCAATTAGCATCCTGATTATGCTGTTCAGGGGTTTCAAAGAGGGGTTTCCAGCATGCCTCCAACTGGGTTTGATCTGGTGGTTCATGGACTATTGTTCTTTCCAGTATGAACTCTTAAATGCTTTTGAAGACTATCTTTCCATGATGCAGTGTAATAACAAAGACCACATTTAAAAGGTTTTTCTCTTTTTTGGTTTATACTCCTTTTAGTAGTTTTAATAGCTGTAAGTGGGGCTTCCACCCAAAGCCAAACACTTCAACTATACCTGAACTTGGCTTACCATTGATTTGCCACTAGGATTACGTTCTTTTCTTTTCTCCAATAGTCCAGTTTATTGTGTCATACCAACATATGTTTTTGTTGGGCCCATTGTCTGATGGAAAAGCTGGGGTCCAAGGTCAATACCTTGACCTGGTAGGATCCCCCACATTGATCCCTTTGGTGAAGTTTCTTCTTCTCTGGGACTGAGAAAAGTTGAACCATTGCTCACCTCACCCACCCTGGTGTGTAAGCAAGTTGAGGGGACCTTTTTATCCTGCGTGATGGCCTGCCAGTGTGTGAGCTTTCCTTAGTAGACATTACATCCCATTCTTGTTTGTGGAGAGCTACATACAGGTGGGAGGGGTTTCCCCGACACCCATCCATTATTTTTAGTCGGCTTTTACGACAAACTGGGATCACGTGGGAAGTATTCTTTCAAATCCCCTATCCCCAGTATGAACTCTTAAATGCATTTGAAGATTACGTTTCTGTGATGCAGTATAAGAACAAAGATCACATTTAAAAGGTTTTTCACCAGTATGAACTCTTAAATGCATTTGAAGATTACATTTCCATGAGGTAGTGTAAGAACAAAGATCACATTTAAAAGGTTTTTCTCTTTTTTGGTTTTCTCCAGTATGAACTTTTAAATGCATTTGAAGATGACTTTTCTGTGATGCAGTATAAGAACAAACGATCACATTTAAAAGGTTTTTCTCACCAGTATGAACTCTTAAATGCTTTGAAGATAATTCTCTGATGCAGTGTAAGAACAAAGATCACATTTAAAAGGTTTTTCTCTTTTTTGTTTTCTCTCAGTATGAACTTTAAATGCATTTGAGATGACTTTTGTGATGCAGTGTAAGAACACATCACATTTAAAAGTTTTTCTCAGTATGAACTCTTAAATGCTTTGAAGATAACCTCTCTCTGTGCAGTGTAAGAACAAAGATCACATTTAAAAGGTTTTTCTCCAGTAATGAACTCTTTCACTCGAAGATTACTTTGTCTGGCTGCAGTGTAAGAACAAATATCACATTT
>JAJOZX010022117.1:0-18828 GCA_023014485.1 Bathynomus jamesi
GAATATGATCACGAATTGCATCGTATTTTTTTATTATTATCATCATAATAGGAATAAATAATGCTTGAATAATGCGTGCGTGTGACTCGTATATATATATATATATATATTATATATATATATTTTATATACTGTATATACTGCAAAGCCAAAGGAAAAAGAAAAACTATTCCAAGGCCTTTCGTGTATTGAAAGCTACATATTACTAAAGCGGACAAATCCAATTCGATCGTCATCATGGACAAAATCAGTTATGTTGAAAAGATGAATACATTATTGAGTGATCGTGACACGTACAAACCTCTAAATAGAGACCCATTGGAGGATGTTAATAAAATGTTTAACAGAAAATTAAGAGAAATTTTAAAAAATAACTATAATAGGCCTTCCACAGCAGTTTTCTTAGTATTAATCCGTCACTACCATATCTGTAGGGCTTAGTAAAAACACACAAAGTTAATAATCCCATGAGGCCTATTGTTAGCTCAGTGGCCTCCGTAACCTATTATAAGCTATCAAAATGGTTAGTTAGTTTAGTTAGTTAGTTAGTTAGTTAGTTTAGTTTATTAACGCCGTTAGTTGGCTCTATTTCTGAGTCACATATTGTAAATAGCATGGATCTTATTGACAAACTGAATGAAGTTCCCTAATGACCCTAATTTCAAATTGGTAAACTTCGATGTATTGTATGCTCCCTATTCACAAAAAAGTCCCCGTTGATGACCTACTTGATTTTTTTAAAAGATTATAAGACCTCTGAATATTCTTCTTTCCCTGTTCAACACAACACTCTTATTGAGTTAATTAAGCTTTGTGTCAAAGATTGTAAATTTCAGTTTGAAAATAAGTTTTATGCTATGTCGTTTGGATTGGCTATGGGAAATCCCCTTTCACCTATACTAGCTAATTTATTTAATATGGAATTTTTTGAAAGTAGAATTTTGCCTACGATTGTTAATTTTAACTTGGTTTGGTACAGGTATATAGATGATATTTTTTTTATGCCTTTGGCCTAATAATTAATTTGGATGTGGACTTATTTCTTGGTAGGCTCAACAATTTAGTCCCATCTATTATTAAGTTTACAGTTGAAAAGAAAATGATGGAAGCCTATCTTTTCTTGATCTAAAATTTGGAGATGCTGCTCTAATCAGTTAAATATGAAGTGTACCGTAGCCTACTACTAATAATAACTCTTATGTGCATTTCTATTCTGACCATCATCCTTCTATTAAATCCTCTATTTTCTATGCTGCTATGTTTCTTCGAGCATTGAGAGTTGTCAGTCCTGAATTTTTTTTGATTCCGAGTTATGCAATATCATGAATATGGTACTAATATTATTTTCCTATTTCATTTTTAGATAACTGTCTTAATTAAGAAAGCCAAGAATAGTAGGTATTATAATAATGTAATTGTAAAGGAATTTCAGCGTAAAATATCCTTAGCCTACCTTACCATGTTAATTTTCAATACCTTCGAACTGTACTTAAAGCAATTGGCATTAATGTAATCTTTAAGTATAATAATAATAATAATAATAATAATAATACTGTTAAATCACGCCTAATAAAGAATAGCCCTGATAATGTTGTTGGTTGTGTGTATTCAATCGGATGTACACAATGTAACTCAGTATATATAGGCCAAACCGGTAAAACGTTAGATATTAGGGTAAAACAGCATAAATATCCATGTAGAACAGCTAATAATAATAATAATTCCAATGCTTTATTTAACCATATTATAGATGTAACCATAGCATCAAGTGGGATAGTTCTAAAGCCCTTGTTAAAAACAGAGATATAATAGAAAGAAATATTCTGGAATGTGCATTTATTCATTTTAAAAAAAATTTCAGTACAGTGCGGGGACGTATAAAATTGACGATATCATGTTAAAATTTATTTTGCCTCTCATTAACCCTTGTTAAGTACGTGCTAATTGTTTTGTTTTTCCTGTACGTTGTATATATTTATGGGCGAGTATTCATTCATTTCACGTGTTTTATTGTGAATTCATCCCATATATATATATATATTATATATATATATTGAGTAGGCACGTTAAAAAGAATACATGATAAATGAAATGAAAACTATAATAACCTGCAATAGGTGGGTTTTAGGGATGGATAATGAAAATTGGAAACATCTCTCTCCGACATCATCATATCATAGAAATAATGAAATTTGTGAAGTATACAAGAAATGGTTTCAATTTTTCTTTGGAGAAGTGCCTCCTAAAACACTATATAAAAATAGAATCTGATCATGAATTTCCATCGTATTTTTTTTTTATTATTATCATCATAATAGGAATAAAAATTCTTTCATATGAGTGCGCGCGTGCGTGTGACTCGTGTGTGTATATATATATATATTATATATATATTTTCAGTATGCACGTTAAAAAGAATACATGATAAGTGAAATGAAAACTATAATGAGCTGCAGTATGTGGGTTTTAGGGATGGATAATGAAGTTGGAAACATTTCTCTCCGACACATCATCATATCGTAGAAATAAATGAAATTTGTGAAGTATACAAGAAAATGGTTTCAATTTTTCTTTGGAGAAGTGCCTCCCTAAAACACTATATAAAAATAGAATCTGATCATGAATTTCCATCGTATTTTTTTTTTATTATTATCATCATAATAGGAATAAATAATGCTTTCATAATGAGTGCGCGCGTGCGTGTGACTCGTGTGTGTATATATATATATTTTTCAGTATGCACGTTAAAAAGAATACATGATAAGTGAAATGAAAACTATAATGAGCTGCAGTATGTGGGTTTTAGGGATGGATAATGAAAGTTGGAAACATTTCTCTCCGACACATCATCATATCGTAGAAAAAATGAAATTTGTGAAGTATACACACTATATAAAATTAGAATCTGATCATGAATTTCCATCGTATTATTATTATTATTATTACTATAATAGGCATAAATAATGCTTGAAATTAAATATTTGTATTATCTCTTTCTTCAAAAGAAATGTGGCCCCAAATGGAGCCGAGTTTGTTTGTGCAAGTGTGATATAATATATATATATATATATATATTTTTTCGCTGTTCTTCTCACATTTGCTTCACCGGAGGAATAACGCATGGGCTTATTTAGACGATGTGTACTTAGTAACCGCTTTGGTTCCTTCAGATACAGCGTGCTTAGCAAGCTCTCCAGGAAGCAGGAGCCTGACGGCAGTTTGGATCTCTCGGGAAGTTATAGTAGACCTCTTGTTGTAGTGAGCCAGACGAGAAGCTTCGGCAGCGATTCTTTCGAAAATATCATTCACGAAAGAATTCATGATCGACATGGCTTTCGAAGAAATGCCAGTGTCTGGATGCACTTGTTTCAAAACTTTGTAGATGTAGATACTGTAACTCTCCTTCCTCTTCTTTCGCTTCTTCTTATCCCTTTAGAAATAGACTTCTGCGCTTTGCCAGCCTTTTTAGCCGCCTTTCCGGACGCCTTCGGAGCCATGATAGAAAGACTGATGGATGCAACGCTAATATCCTTCGCTCTCTGAGAAATTTCCTTTTCAAATGCAAATATTATCTTTCTGCGACAATTTTCGCCGCCTTATATAACTATTGGGGTATTACGTTCGAACACCGTACGATTGTTGACTATGTAAGAAAAATTTCCCGAAAAGCGAAAAATCCAAAACAACAACAATGAGCATATTTTTGACCCACGAGAAAAGGAAGCTCTCTTTAGACAGCACTGGGAAGGCATTTTTTCAATAACAGAAGAAGAGAATATGGAATATGACGAAGTCCACGAAAACGACATCCTGGAAGAACTTGCTCCCAAAGTCGATAGACTGTCCCCCCACCATTACGTAAATGACACCCGATTTACCATGGATGGATACGGCAGTCGAATCACGCTCGAAGAACTGAAATATAACATAGACAAATTCAAACAGAAAGCCCCAGGGCTAAGCGGACTTACGAAGGCCAACCTCAAGAATGCTCCAGATGGGTTCCTCAATGTACTATTAAAGGCTCTCAACGCTGCTTTAAATGTGGGATACTACCCAGACGCCTTCAAAATAGCGAAAATGATATTTATTCCCAAGCCGGGGAAGAGCCCGACACAAGTAGCTAATTACAGACCAATCTCCCTCTTAGAATTTATGGGAAAATTGTTTGAAAGGATCATCACCAGCAGATTAATGGTATATTTAACGGACAATCAATTGATGAACCATCACCAACACGGATTCCGAAAAAAGAGAAGCACGGAAACGGCTATAACACTGATGTGTGAGAAAATAGCTACGGCTAAAGCAAAAGGCCAATCGATAGATATAGTTCTCCGAGACGTACAGAAAGCATTCGACAAAGTATGGATAACGGGGCTGCAATGCAAGATTCTGCGATTGAATATTAACCCCATACTCGAACGTATTCTTTGTGACTACCTCATGGACCGAAAAGCCGTTATAAACATCGGAGGGTACCAAGGTCAACAATTTGCCCTAAAGGCAGGTGTCCCGCAAGGCGGCTGTCTGAGCCCTATACTGTATGCACTATACACGTCTGACCTGCCAGAACCGGTAGGAAATGACACAATAAATATAGTGTATGCAGATGATATAACACAGATAGTCCCTTGCGTCTCAAAGTCCCCCCAAATGATCGCACAAAACACAGCGAGAGAGATCAGGAACATAAACGAATTCGAAAAAAGATGGAAGATAAGAACGAATAGGGCTAAATTTACGGTCGTCCCAATAGGGAGAAAAAAAACGGGGGATCTCGAAGTAGACGGAGAACTGTATGAGTACTCCGCAGAAGGCAAAATGTTAGGCCTAAAAATAACGAGAACGAGCTACGTCAAACACTACACTGAGAGAGTTAACAGCGCAAATGCCAGCATGAGCAAATTATACAGATTTAGAGGCCTCAACAAAGCTAACAAAAGAAAGCTCTACCTCGCATTAGTCCGATCAGTACTTTTGTACCCAACCGTCCCACTACATGTGGCAAATAACAATCAGATACGTAAAATGCAAAGGGTACAAAACAAAGGGGCCCTCTACATAACAGATAAATTCAGAACTGATCGGCAGAAACAAAGGCATCTTCACGCGCAAGCAGATTTAGACCCGATTAATGTTGTCCTACATAATCGGGCAGTCAAAATATGGGACAAGATAGAAGAGGAAATCCCTCCACAGCTATTAGAAAAAATACAGTTTGATGACGAAATGCAAAGAACTATAAATATACAATTCAAAAGCAGTAAAAAACAAACTCAAATACCACCAAGACCAAAATATGTTTAAAATTGACGTAAAATCACAGTGCCCACCGGCACACTAATCTAGAATAATAAGTACTGAAGACAGAGAGCTCCAGACAACCTGGAATCTTTAAACTACTACTTTATTTCATTTTCGAACTTATTTCTACCACTACTAAAGGTGTATCAAAACCACACCTTTTCTCCTACTTTCCAAACTTTTCAGATCGTTGAGCGTTGAGCGAAAAATCCTTCTCGTTAATTATTTATTTTCGTAATAACAGCGCTTTCATCGTCAATATGTCTGGTCGCGGCAAGGGTGGCAAAGTTAAGGGAAAATCGAAGACACGCTCGAGTAGAGCCGGTCTTCAGTTCCCCGTCGGTAGAATTCATCGTCTACTAAGAAAAGGAAACTATGCTGTGCGTGTCGGTGCTGGAGCTCCGGTTTACCTCGCTGCAGTTATGGAATATTTAGCTGCTGAAGTTCTCGAATTGGCTGGAAATGCCGCTCGAGATAACAAGAAGACTCGTATTATTCCACGTCATCTACAGCTCGCAATCCGCAACGATGAAGAGTTAAACAAACTCCTTTCAGGGGTCACCATCGCTCAGGGAGGTGTGCTCCCTAACATTCAAGCCGTTCTTCTACCAAAGAAAACTGAAAAGAAGTAAAGGTGTATCATCATCACTATAATAAGGCTCCTACTGGAGCCACATTTTCTTTAAAAAAGGATAATAATTATTATTATTATTAAATTGTTTATTCACGTGATTTTCATGTGTGTGTGTGTGTATATATATATATATATGAAACAGCTCATGCCTTGACGATTTATTTTATTTAAAAAAAATTATGGCATAAAGCAAAGGGATATCTCATTCATTTTATATATATGTAGATATATATATAGTTCGACAAACTTTTATAATACCCAGCACCTTCATTCAAAATTTATTTTATAAAAAAAAAGGGATCTGTCTCATTCATGTTATATATATATATATATATATATATATATATATATATATATATATATATATCTTCATTCAAAATTTATTTTATTAAAAAAAAGGGCTCATTCTCATATATATATATATATCTTCAAACATAGGCAAACCTTTATAACTGCAAGCACCTTCCTTCGTTTTTTTTTTTTTGGTGTCAAAACTGTTATTTAAAATTAAAGTAGTATTTCTATTGTTCAACTTAATTATCTCTCTTTTAAATAAAGTTTGGCCCTTAAAAGGGCCTTATTATTAGCGATTAAGTAAATTTTTTCGAGTACAAGGAAAAAGCTTTGGATAACTGATAAACTTATTAATTAAGCTCTTTCCCCTCGAATTCTTCTTGCCAACTGAATGTCTTTTGGCATGATGGTAACTCTTTTGGCGTGAATGGCGCACAAGTTTGTATCTTCAAAGAGACCAACGAGGTAAGCCTCGGAAGCTTCCTGAAGGGCCATCACGGCCGATGATTGAAATCGGAGGTCAGTCTTGAAGTCTTGAGCGATTTCTCGGACGAGACGTTGGAACGGCAGTTTCCTGATCAGCAGTTCAGTACTCTTTTGGTAGCGCCTGATCTCACGAAGGGCTACAGTTCCAGGACGGTATCTATGGGGCTTCTTAACTCCACCAGTAGCGGGAGCAGACTTGCGAGCCGCCTTAGTGGCAAGCTGTTTGCGAGGGGCCTTTCCTCCCGTCGATTTACGGGCAGTTTGCTTTGTACGAGCCATTCTTCCTTGACTATTGCTGCGAAGACGAAACGAAATAAATGCTTTTCCTCAAACTAGGCCCACTCTTTTAGCTGCATTTATATACACGCTCGTACGGTGTAACACACGGGTTTCACGCCCTTTCCCAAATGCAACTGGTGAAATTATTTAATAATTTAACCATTTCTAACAATTATTTAATAATTTAATCATTTTTAACAATTATTTAATAAAAATTACAACAATCTATTACTAACGTCCATACATAATAAATAAATACTAATACTACGCATTAGTCTTTAAGATATAAAGAGAAAATTTAGAAAAATAAAATGGACACTACTTTACCAGCTGCTTCTTCTATTATATAAACCGATGTGGAAGCCGCGCTGTGTGTATTTTTCAATTTGCGAGTTAAGTTTGTCTATATTTCAACCAACTTCGTTCGTCCGCTACAACAATGACTGGAAGAGGCAAGGGAGGAAAAGGATTGGGAAAAGGTGGTGCTAAACGTCATCGAAAGGTTCTTCGTGATAATATCCAGGGGATCACCAAACCTGCTATCCGTCGTCTAGCTCGACGTGGAGGCGTCAAACGTATTTCTGGACTCATTTACGAAGAAACCAGAGGAGTACTTAAAGTATTCCTCGAAAATGTGATCAGAGATGCAGTAACCTACACTGAACATGCCAAGAGAAAGACCGTCACCGCCATGGATGTGGTGTATGCCTTGAAACGTCAAGGACGTACTTTGTACGGATTTGGCGGTTAAATAAGGTTCACAATCCTACCCGACATCATCTTTTTCTTCTACGGATTCGACATCGTCGTCGTCAATCGATTTCACCACCAATTAAGGACCTTTTTAGGTCCAAAATACAATTAAAAAAGAGATAACTCGACTATTAACAATAGAGGACTTCATGTAAAATAATATTAATGTCGTATACTATATATATATATATATATATCATAGCTCATTTTTCGAGCACACTTGTCTTTGGTTTTCAATTATCACTTCATGCGTTTCTTTACAAATTCTAAATTCAGTTACTCATTAAAAAATAAAAAACTACGAAAGGATAAATATACGGTAATTTAAATTGAGTATAAACCCTAAAAACACTTTGCATTCTGTATGAATAAATAAAAAAAAGGGAAGTTATTGGTATTTACTTACGACTACTATATATATATATATGCGTGTGGGTGTGTATATATATTAAATTTCATAATCACACGTAAACTGAATACATTATGTAAACCTTTCTTTATTCCTGGATTTGCATCATATATATATATATTTTATTTTTTTTTAATTATAATTTTCTTTTTCTAAGGCTCATAATCTATATTTATTAAAATAATAATGAGAATATTATTATCTCTTTCTTAAGTTTGTGGAAGCTCCCTTGGGAGCTAATATGATGCGAAAAACAGTGTTCGCATTGTGTTGCGTCGAGTTGGAAAGCATTTTTTTTCAGGGGGGGGTTATTTCCTTATTTCTTGGCGGCTTTCTTAGCTTTTGGCTTTGACGGAGCCTTCTTAGGTTTGGGGGATTTAGCCTTCTTAGGAGACTTCGTCGCACTTTTCCTGGCTTTCTTCTTAGGTGTGGCTTCCTTCTTCGATGAGGCTTTCTTCGTTTTTGGTTTTACTTTAGATTTATTTTGTGGAGGGGCCGGAGGAGCAGCTTTTTTCTTTTGAGGTGTGGTCTTCTTGTTACTTGATGGTTTTTCCTGTTTGCCTGCTGCAGGTGCCAGTTTGAAGGATCCACTAGCGCCCGTTCCTTTAGTGTGAACTAAAACTCCCTCTGCTACAGCCTTTTTCAGTGCCCGCCGAATGAAAACGGCAATTTTATCGGCATCGGCTTTGTAATGAGTCGATATATACTTCTTGATAGCTTGAAGCGACGAGCCTTTACGTTCTTTCAAATCCTTGACTGCAGATATAACCATGTCGTAAGTTTTAGGGTGAGATGGCTTCGTAGCAGTACTTCTACTTTTCTTACTTGCTTTACTACTTTTTTTCTTAGGAGCAGGAGACTGCTGTAGTAGCAGTAGTTTCAACGTTAGCCATTATTGAAACGAAGGAACGAACGAACGACGTACTACAAACTTCCTTTCTTGCACGAGAATTGCGACCCGTTAGTTCATTTTCTTTTATATGCTTTTCGTCGGACGCAGTGCAGAGCCTCAACGCAATCTGAACTGGAATGACAAATCATGACCAAATATGTTGTGTGTGTGTGTGTGTGTGGTGTGGTGGGAGAGGGTAGAGACACAAATATATTATAGACACTTGAAATTACGCTATGGGCCTATTTCTTAAGCTAAAGAATTTAACACTATTAATGCACAAACCAAATTCCTACTTAAAATGTATCCCTTTTTATGCCAAAATTGGTAATTATTACTTCTTAAAATTTAAGTAATTCACTTTTTAATTCAACATAAAATAATTTTATGCGAGTTAATAACAATGACTAAAATTGTTATCATGTATTAAAATTTTATTCATTTATAACTTCAAGCGTTTGTTTACAAAAGGACATTTCTAAAATACCGTTATAAACATGTAAAATTTTCTTCCTTTTTTAAAGCTGCCTGCCTACAAATAAGATTAGGTTCATTCCTCATCACCAAACATTCTTAATTCTAGTTACTTTTCCGAATATCATCTCTCTCATTAGTTATCTTCAAACCCACCATTTTACCGTTGTTATTATTATTATTATTATTATTATTATTATTATTATTATTATTATTTATTTAGGGACAATATAATTATATATGTGGTAACTTTATAATTTTGTGGCCGGCCCCACCTATTTTTTTAACAGCAACGCCCTGCCCCCCTCGACCTGACCCTTGATTGGCCGGTTGACCCAAGTTGATGACTGACGTAACTGCTTTTGTTACATGATCTTCTTGATTGGTTTAGGAATAAAGGAAGGCTGGATTCAACTCTTTTTTTTTTTTTTTTTTTTTTTTTTTTTTTTTGTGTGCGTGGTGCGTGCGTGCGTGCATGCGACGACTCGTGTGTGTGTGTGTGTGTGTGTGTATATATATATATATATATATTGAGTATGCATGTTAAAAAGAATACACGATAAATAAAATGAAAAATATAATGACCTGCTTTGTTATATGCATGCAGTATGTTGGTTTTAGGGATGGATAATGAGAGTTGGAAACATTTCTCTCCGACATCATCATATCGTAGAAATGGTTTCAATTTTTCTTTGGAGAAGTGCCTCCTCCCTAAAACACTATGTAAAAATAGAATATGATCACGAATTTGCATCGTATTTTTTTTTTATTATTATCATCATAATAGGAATAAATAATGCTTGAATAATGCGTGCGTGTGACTCGTATATATATATATATATATATATATATATATATATTTATATACTGTATATACTGCAAAGCCACAAGGAAAAAGAAAAACGATTCCAAGGCCTTTCGTGTATTGAAAGCTACATATTACTAAAGCGGACAAATCCAATTCGATCGTCATCATGGACAAAATCAGTTATGTTGAAAAGATGAATACATTATTGAGTGATCGTGACACGTACAAACCTCTAAATAGAGACCCATTGGAGGATGTTAATAAAATGTTTAACAGAAAATTAAGAGAAATTTTAAAAAATAACTATAATAGGCTTCCACAGCAGTTTCTTAGTATTAATCCGTCACTACCATATCTGTAGGGCTTAGTAAAAACACACAAAGTTAATAATCCCATGAGGCCTATTGTTAGCTCAGTGGCCTCCGTAACCTATTATAAGCTATCAAAATGGTTAGTTAGTTAGTTAGTTAGTTAGTTAGTTAGTTAGTTTATTAACGCCGTTAGTTGGCTCTATTTCTGAGTCACATATTGTAAATAGCATGGATCTTATTGACAAACTGAATGAAGTTCCCTAATGACCCTAATTTCAAATTGGTAAACTTCGATGTATTGTATGCTCCCTATTCACAAAAAAAGTCCCCGTTGATGACCTACTTGATTTTTTTAAAAGATTATAAGACCTCTGAATATTCTTCTTTCCCTGTTCAACACAACACTCTTATTGAGTTAATTAAGCTTTGTGTCAAAGATTGTAAATTTCAGTTTGAAAATAAGTTTTATGCTATGTCGTTTGGATTGGCTATGGGAAATCCCCTTTCACCTATACTAGCTAATTTATTTAATATGGAATTTTTTGAAAGTAGAATTTTGCCTACGATTGTTAATTTTAACTTGGTTTGGTACAGGTATATAGATGATATTTTTTTTATGCCTTTGGCCTAATAATTTGGATGTGGACTTATTTCTTGGTAGGCTCAACAATTTAGTCCCATCTATTATTAAGTTTACAGTTGAAAAAGAAAATGATGGAAGCCTATCTTTTCTTGATCTAAAAATTTGGAGATGCTGCTCTAATCAGTTCAAATATGAAGTCTACCGTAAGCCTACTACTAATAACTCTTATGTGCATTTCTATTCTGACCATCATCCTTCTATTAAATCCTCTATTTTCTATGCTGCTATGTTTCTTCGAGCATTGAGAGTTGTCAGTCCTGAATTTTTTTTAGATTCCGAGTTATGCAATATCATGAATATTGGTACTAAATTATTATGTTATCCTATTTCATTTTTAGATAACTGTCTTAATTAAGAAAGCCAAGAATAGTAGGTATTATAATAATGTAATTGTAAAGGAATTTCAGCGTAAAAATATCCTTAGCCTACCTTACCATGTTAATTTTCAATACCTTCGAACTGTACTTAAAGCAATTGGCATTAATGTAATCTTTAAGTATAATAATAATAATAATAATAATAATAATACTGTTAAATCACGCCTAATAAAGAATAGCCCTGATAATGTTGTTGGTTGTGTGTATTCAATCGGATGTACACAATGTAACTCAGTATATATAGGCCAAACCGGTAAAACGTTAGATATTAGGGTAAAACAGCATAAATATCCATGTAGAACAGCTAATAATAATAATAATTCCAATGCTTTATTTAACCATATGTATAGATGTAACCATAGCATCAAGTGGGATAGTTCTAAAGCCCTTGTTAAAAACAGAGATATAATAGAAAGAAATATTCTGGAATGTGCATTTATTCATTTTAAAAAAAATTTCAGTAACAGTGCGGGGACGTATAAAATTGACGATATCATGTTAAAATTTATTTTGCCTCTCATTAACCCTTGTTAAGTACGTGCTAATTGTTTTGTTTTTCCTGTACGTTGTATATATTTATGGGCGAGTATTCATTCATTTCACGTGTTTTATTGTGAAATTCATCCCATATATATATATATATATATATATATATATATATATATATATATATATATATATATATATATATATATATATGAGTAGGCACGTTAAAAAGAATACATGATAAATGAAATGAAAACTATAATAACCTGCAATAGGTGGGTTTTAGGGATGGATAATGAAAATTGGAAACATCTCTCTCCGACATCATCATATCATAGAAATAAATGAAATTTGTGAAGTATACAAGAAAATGGTTTCAATTTTTCTTTGGAGAAGTGCCTCCCTAAAACACTATATAAAAATAGAATCTGATCATGAATTTCCATCGTATTTTTTTTTTATTATTATCATCATAATAGGAATAAAAATTCTTTCATAATGAGTGCGCGCGTGCGTGTGACTCGTGTGTGTATATATATATATATATATATATTTTCAGTATGCACGTTAAAAAGAATACATGATAAGTGAAATGAAAACTATAATGAGCTGCAGTATGTGGGTTTTAGGGATGGATAATGAAAGTTGGAAACATTTCTCTCCGACACATCATCATATCGTAGAAATAAATGAAATTTGTGAAGTATACAAGAAAATGGTTTCAATTTTTCTTTGGAGAAGTGCCTCCCTAAAACACTATATAAAAATAGAATCTGATCATGAATTTCCATCGTATTTTTTTTTTATTATTATCATCATAATAGGAATAAATAATGCTTTCATAATGAGTGCGCGCGTGCGTGTGACTCGTGTGTGTATATATATATATATTTTCAGTATGCACGTTAAAAAGAATACATGATAAGTGAAATGAAAACTATAATGAGCTGCAGTATGTGGGTTTTAGGGATGGATAATGAAAGTTGGAAACATTTCTCTCCGACACATCATCATATCGTAGAAATAAATGAAATTTGTGAAGTATACACACTATATAAAATTAGAATCTGATCATGAATTTCCATCGTATTATTATTATTATTATTACTATAATAGGCATAAATAATGCTTGAAATTAAAATATTTGTATTATCTCTTTCTTCAAAAGAAATGTGGCCCCAAATGGAGCCGAGTTTGTTTGTGCAAGTGTGATATATATATATATATATATATATATATTTTTCGCTGTTCTTCTCACATTTGCTTCACCGGAGGAATAACGCATGGCGCTTATTTAGACGATGTGTACTTAGTAACCGCTTTGGTTCCTTCAGATACAGCGTGCTTAGCAAGCTCTCCAGGAAGCAGGAGCCTGACGGCAGTTTGGATCTCTCGGGAAGTTATAGTAGACCTCTTGTTGTAGTGAGCCAGACGAGAAGCTTCGGCAGCGATTCTTTCGAAAATATCATTCACGAAAGAATTCATGATCGACATGGCTTTCGAAGAAATGCCAGTGTCTGGATGCACTTGTTTCAAAACTTTGTAGATGTAGATACTGTAACTCTCCTTCCTCTTCTTTCGCTTCTTCTTATCCCCTTTAGAAATAGACTTCTGCGCTTTGCCAGCCTTTTTAGCCGCCTTTCCGGACGCCTTCGGAGCCATGATAGAAAGACTGATGGATGCAACGCTAATATCCTTCGCTCTCTGAGAAATTTCCTTTTCAAATGCAAATATTATCTTTCTGCGACAATTTTCGCCGCCTTATATAACTATTGGGGTATTACGTTCGAACACCGTACGATTGTTGACTATGTAAGAAAAATTTCCCGAAAAGCGAAAAATCATTAAACAAGGTCCACTTACGCCGAGCGATCACCTTCCCGTCATAATGCTCCTTTCTGCAAATCCAATACAAATCCCAGTCGCACTAAGGAAAACATATAAGAGGGCTAACTGGGAGCAATATAAGCAGATGCTGGGCGCATATCAAGGTAGCGACCTAACCGACGCTACACTCGAAGAGATAGATGCAGAATTACAAAATATTACGAGAACTATAGAAGAAGCGGATACAGCCTGTGTCCCAAAAAATAGTCATAAAACGCTGCCTCACCCTCCTCAAAATAGGCAGGTCGCCATTAAACAGCAGCAATTTAAGACAATCTATCAGCAAATAAGAACTAATGGCCCCAACAGATACTTATATAACCGTATGAAAAGGCTGCAGGCAGAAATCTATTGTGAATTAAGTGAAATGCAAAAGGCCCTCTGGAACGCAATAATCAGTAGGCTCGATGTGGAACGGGACCCCAAGGCTTTCTGGGATATGGTTAACAGACTCAAAGGACAGGAAGCGAAGACAGTAAGCTTCATCAAAAACAACAACAATGAGCATATTTTTGACCCACGAGAAAGGAAGCTCTCTTTAGACAGCACTGGGAAGGCATTTTTTCAATAACAGAAGAAGAGAATATGGAATATGACGAAGTCCACGAAAACGACATCCTGGAAGAACTTGCTCCCAAAGTCGATAGACTGTCCCCCCACCATTACGTAAATGACACCCGATTTACCATGGATGGATACGGCAGTCGAATCACGCTCGAAGAACTGAAATATAACATAGACAAATTCAAACAGAAAGCCCAGGGCTAAGCGGACTTACGAAGGCCAACCTCAAGAATGCTCCAGATGGGTTCCTCAATGTACTATTAAAGGCTCTCAACGCTGCTTTAAATGTGGGATACTACCCAGACGCCTTCAAAATAGCGAAAATGATATTTATTCCCAAGCCGGGGAAGAGCCCGACACAAGTAGCTAATTACAGACCAATCTCCCTCTTAGAATTTATGGGAAAATTGTTTGAAAGGATCATCACCAGCAGATTAATGGTATATTTAACGGACAATCAATTGATGAACCATCACCAACACGGATTCCGAAAAAGAGAAGCACGGAAACGGCTATAACACTGATGTGTGAGAAAATAGCTACGGCTAAAGCAAAAGGCCAATCGATAGATATAGTTCTCCGAGACGTACAGAAAGCATTCGACAAAGTATGGATAACGGGGCTGCAATGCAAGATTCTGCGATTGAATATTAACCCCATACTCGAACGTATTCTTTGTGACTACCTCATGGACCGAAAAGCCGTTATAAACATCGGAGGGTACCAAGGTCAACAATTTGCCCTAAAGGCAGGTGTCCCGCAAGGCGGCTGTCTGAGCCCTATACTGTATGCACTATACACGTCTGACCTGCCAGAACCGGTAGGAAATGACACAATAAATATAGTGTATGCAGATGATATAACACAGATAGTCCCTTGCGTCTCAAAGTCCCCCCAAATGATCGCACAAAACACAGCGAGAGAGATCAGGAACATAAACGAATTCGAAAAAAGATGGAAGATAAGAACGAATAGGGCTAAATTTACGGTCGTCCCAATAGGGAGAAAAAAAACGGGGGATCTCGAAGTAGACGGAGAACTGTATGAGTACTCCGCAGAAGGCAAAATGTTAGGCCTAAAAATAACGAGAACGAGCTACGTCAAACACTACACTGAGAGGTTAAAGCGCAAATGCCAGCATGAGCAAATTATACAGATTTAGAGGCCTCAACAAAGCTAACAAAAGAAAGCTCTACCTCGCATTAGTCCGATCAGTACTTTTGTACCCAACCGTCCCACTACATGTGGCAAATAACAATCAGATACGTAAAATGCAAAGGGTACAAAACAAAGGGGTCTCTACATAACAGATAAATTCAGAACTGATCGGCAGAAACAAAGGCATCTTCACGCGCAAGCAGATTTAGACCCGATTAATGTTGTCCTACATAATCGGGCAGTCAAAATATGGGACAAGATAGAAGAGGAAATCCCTCCACAGCTATTAGAAAAAATACAGTTTGATGACGAAATGCAAAGAACTATAAATATACAATTCAAAAGCAGTAAAAAACAAACTCAAATACCACCAATACCAAAATATGTTTAAAATTGACGTAAAATCACAGTGCCCACCGGCACACTAATCTAGAATAATAAGTACTGAAGACAGAGAGCTCCAGACAACCTGGAATCTTTAAACTACTACTTTATTTCATTTTCGAACTTATTTCTACCACTACTAAAGGTGTATCAAAACCACACCTTTTCTCCTACTTTCCAAACTTTTCAGATCGTTGAGCGTTGAGCGAAAAATCCTTCTCGTTAATTATTTATTTTCGTAATAACAGCGCTTTCATCGTCAATATGTCTGGTCGCGGCAAGGGTGGCAAAGTTAAGGGAAAATCGAAGACACGCTCGAGTAGAGCCGGTCTTCAGTTCCCCGTCGGTAGAATTCATCGTCTACTAAGAAAAGGAAACTATGCTGTGCGTGTCGGTGCTGGAGCTCCGGTTTACCTCGCTGCAGTTATGGAATATTTAGCTGCTGAAGTTCTCGAATTGGCTGGAAATGCCGCTCGAGATAACAAGAAGACTCGTATTATTCCACGTCATCTACAGCTCGCAATCCGCAACGATGAAGAGTTAAACAAACTCCTTTCAGGGGTCACCATCGCTCAGGGAGGTGTGCTCCCTAACATTCAAGCCGTTCTTCTACCAAAGAAAACTGAAAAGAAGTAAAGGTGTATCATCATCACTATAATAAGGCTCCTACTGGAGCCACATTTCTTTAAAAAAGGATAATAATTATTATTATTATTAAATTGTTTATTCACGTGATTTTCATGTGTGTGTGTGTGTATATATATATATATATGAAACAGCTCATGCCTTGACGATTTATTTTATTTAAAAAAAATTATGGCATAAAGCAAAGGGATATCTCATTCATTTTATATATATGTAGATATATATATAGTTCGACAAACTTTTATAATACCCAGCACCTTCATTCAAAATTTATTTTATAAAAAAAAGGGATCTGTCTCATTCATGTTATATATATATATATATATATATATATATATATATATATATATATATATATATATATATCTTCATTCAAAATTTATTTTATTAAAAAAAAAGGGCTCATTCTCATATATATATATATATCTTCAAACATAGGCAAACCTTTATAACTGCAAGCACCTTCCTTCGTTTTTTTTGTTTTTGGTGTCAAACTGTTATTTAAAATTAAAGTAGTATTTCTATTGTTCAACTTAATTATCTCTCTTTTAAATAAAGTTTGGCCCTTAAAAGGGCCTTATTATTAGCGATTAAGTAAATTTTTTCGAGTACAAGGAAAAAGCTTTGGATAACTGATAAACTTATTAATTAAGCTCTTTCCCCTCGAATTCTTCTTGCCAACTGAATGTCTTTTGGCATGATGGTAACTCTTTTGGCGTGAATGGCGCACAAGTTTGTATCTTCAAAGAGACCAACGAGGTAAGCCTCGGAAGCTTCCTGAAGGGCCATCACGGCCGATGATTGAAATCGGAGGTCAGTCTTGAAGTCTTGAGCGATTTCTCGGACGAGACGTTGGAACGGCAGTTTCCTGATCAGCAGTTCAGTACTCTTTTGGTAGCGCCTGATCTCACGAAGGGCTACAGTTCCAGGACGGTATCTATGGGGCTTCTTAACTCCACCAGTAGCGGGAGCAGACTTGCGAGCCGCCTTAGTGGCAAGCTGTTTGCGAGGGGCCTTTCCTCCCGTCGATTTACGGGCAGTTTGCTTTGTACGAGCCATTCTTCCTTGACTATTGCTGCGAAGACGAAACGAAATAAATGCTTTTCCTCAAACTAGGCCCACTCTTTTAGCTGCATTTATATACACGCTCGTACGGTGTAACACACGGGTTTCACGCCCTTTCCCAAATGCAACTGGTGAAATTATTTAATAATTTAACCATTTCTAACAATTATTTAATAATTTAATCATTTTTAACAATTATTTAATAAAAATTACAACAATCTATTACTAACGTCCATACATAATAAATAAATACTAATACTACGCATTAGTCTTTAAGATATAAAGAGAAAATTTAGAAAAATAAAATGGACACTACTTTACCAGCTGCTTCTTCTATTATATAAACCGATGTGGAAGCCGCGCTGTGTGTATTTTTCAATTTGCGAGTTAAGTTTGTCTATATTTCAACCAACTTCGTTCGTCCGCTACAACAATGACTGGAAGAGGCAAGGGAGGAAAAGGATTGGGAAAAGGTGGTGCTAAACGTCATCGAAAGGTTCTTCGTGATAATATCCAGGGGATCACCAAACCTGCTATCCGTCGTCTAGCTCGACGTGGAGGCGTCAAACGTATTTCTGGACTCATTTACGAAGAAACCAGAGGAGTACTTAAAGTATTCCTCGAAAATGTGATCAGAGATGCAGTAACCTACACTGAACATGCCAAGAGAAAGACCGTCACCGCCATGGATGTGGTGTATGCCTTGAAACGTCAAGGACGTACTTTGTACGGATTTGGCGGTTAAATAAGGTTCACAATCCTACCCGACATCATCTTTTTCTTCTACGGATTCGACATCGTCGTCGTCAATCGATTTCACCACCAATTAAGGACCTTTTTAGGTCCAAAATACAATTAAAAAAGAGATAACTCGACTATTAACAATAGAGGACTTCATGTAAAATAATATTAATGTCGTATACTATATATATATATATATATATCATAGCTCATTTTTCGAGCACACTTGTC
>JAJOZX010022118.1:0-17975 GCA_023014485.1 Bathynomus jamesi
CTACAAAATTATGACAGTTGTGCATCCATCGTTTAAAGATAATTTACATGAGCAAGAGTCCAAAAACATATAGTTTCATATGGTTACGATAATTTGAATGGGTGGTGCATCCAAAGATGCCGACCTTGAGCTATTTGACCTTAACCTTGATTTTTTCTGACCTTCATAACTCGTGAAGTAATGGTCGTAGAAAGCTGAAACTTTCACAGCTGGCTTTCTTGCACAAACTTACCTTATACACCAAAACTAAGCAAGATCTGAGATGGTTGGGTGTCAAAATGAAAATTTTTTGCTTCACCTGTGCTGGAACCCTCCTTATGACATTTCTTCTGGATGTTGTAAACTTTATACTTGGGGTGTGACAGCCCTCCAGTCCCGAGTCGTGGGATTCTAGAGAAATTGGCTGCCAGTTCCTTTAGGTTCTCTCTCTTTTTCGGAAGGGCGGGTAAAGTATGTTGTACAATCCTGTCCCGTGGGTTACTAGGACCCCATCCCATCCCTACTCTGTCCTTTTAGCTTACATTAAGGATGTCTCTGAAAAAAAAAAAAAAAAAAACTTTTCTTTTAGTATAAAGTATTTTTCTCTTCTTTTACTATTAGGACTCTACTTCTACCTCATGCGTGGGAAGAGAGGCTTTGGAACCTCTATAAATAACACCATTTAACGCTCGTAGGTTGTGAGAGACTGGGATGGAGGGGTCCCAGGCGTAGGGGCGCGATGAATGGAGTGTGGCTAGTGCCCCATTAAGCCCATTCCTAACGCGTAATGGCCTGACCAGCCCCCTGCGACCGTTCTTTGGTGACCAATTGATGGTGCTTGGCTGTACTTCTCTGAGGTGAGAGAGCTTTACTGCCCAGCTGGCTGCCAGGCCAGCGTAAAGTCTCGGGCGTAGACTCTGGGTCTGGTGGGATATCCCTTGAACACTGGATTCTAAGAGTCTGGCCGCTTGTGAGTGACTAGTAAGACTTAGTAAGGGGCTGCATCTCGCTGTCGCTCCTGGTGGAAAATCCGTGATGCCTGCATCGCGAGTGTTTGTCAGTTGGTAGCTGCGACACGTTTGGGATTGTCTGGCCCTGGGGAGACCTTTGGTCGGTGCGGCAGCAGCCAGAGGTGTAGTCTTCTGGAAGGGATGAACGTCATTTGCAAGTAGGTGGATGCGTCTACGCGCGGGATGAATTCATCACCCCCCCCCTTTTTATATACTGGTCAGAACGTTTTTGATAGTTTTCATTGCTAGAACGCTTTATCTTATTCAGAGTATTCAAAAAAAAAAAGAGAAAATATGGCAGGGCCACTAAATTGAAAGCAGAATGCTTTAAATGTAAAGTTAATCATTGGTGCGTTGACTTCCCTGAAGGTAGTATCAGCGATATCACATCCCTTAGTGTATGTTTGTTTTGTAAACTTAGAGACAACCACGAAAAGGAAGTTAAAGAGCTAAAGGAATTAGTAAAAAAGCTTGAAGCTAGGGTCGTCGCACTGGAAATCCAACCCAGTGGACAAGATCAAACTAAAAACACACCAGCAGATTTAAACTGTAAGATTAAGCATCTAGAACAAAGCGTGGCACGCTTGGAAAACACGGTGACTATTCCGGAAAATAGAACGGAGGAACAAGAATTCAAATTGGAAAAATAAAAGACCCTCCAAACCAAAACCAAAACATAAGGATTTGGAACCCATTACCATCAAAAATAAGTTTCACTTACTTGCTGATGAGGAGGATGAATCCTTTTTAATTGGGGATTCTATGGTAAGGAATCAAGGGGACTTTTTCGGAGCAAGACGGGCGACCAAGAGAAAGCTCCGATGTTTTCCGGGTGCCACAAGCCAGATAATTAATAGGGAATTAGGCAAAATTAATATCAAGAATAAGAGTTGCCCTATCATTGTCCATGTTGGTGGCAATGACTTTTTCTGGGAGGGACAGGAGGGCAGACAGAGCCCATTATAAAAGAATTTAAGAACCTAACTGACAAGGTTAGGGATAGGACAGACATGGGTATGGTCGTAGGAATTCTCCCTCGAATGCGTGCTAGTGACTATACTCTAAGTAAAGCCATTAGCATAAATAAAAGAGTTAAACGCATGTGTGATAAAGGCCTAAAGTTTGTCGATTTTTGGCCTACATTCTACGGAAATGGGGAATACTTTGGTTCGGACGGGATACATTTTAACCAGAAGGGGAAAAAGAAGTATGGTGATTTACTGAACATTAATTTGTATAATCTTTTTAAACTAGGACCCCCCAAACCAGCAATTGATCCTGCTCCCCAAACAGTTAAACCTACTCCCCCAGCAGTTATCTCCCCCAGCAGTTAGTCCCCTCCCCCAGCAGTTAGTCCCCCTCCCCCAGCAGTTAGTCCCCCTCCCCCAGCAGTTAGTCCCTCCCCCAGCAGTTAGTCCCCCTCCCCCAGCAGTAGTCCCCTCCCCCAGCAGTAGTCCCCTCCCCAGCAGTAGTCCCCCTCCCCCAGCAGTAGTCCCCCTCCCAGCAGTAGTCCCCTCCCCCAGTAGTTAGTCCCCCTCCAACAGCAGGTAGTGACTCTCCTTCACGTTGGAGGGGCTCAGGCTCCTGCGGAGATTGTCCCCTGTTAGTGAGGGGCTCTTCAACTCCCGACAGCCCTGGCTGTTCGGGAAACGGGTCGTGCTAGGGGGCGGTCAGAATAGGGGAGGCTCCCTCCGTGCAATGCTTTTTAATGCTAGGTCGATCAGGAACAAGTTTGCGAGCTACGGGCGCTCTTAGCATCAGAATACCAGGATATCGTTGCTATCACCGAGTCCTGGATTCATACTGATCGTAGGGACTACGTTGGGGAGTTCGAAATTCCCGGGTATAGAATGTTTCGCAAAGACCGCACCCGTGGGGAGGGGGGTGGGGTACTAATATACGTCAGAGACACGTTGAGTCCGGTTGACTGCCAGTTCCGGTCGGAACGGGAGCTGCTTGGCGTCGATCTGAACGTGGGAGGGACGAACTATAGGTTAATCTTGGTGTACAGACCTCCGCATCTCCTCCTCGAGGAGGATACAGCCCTGTACACCGAACTCAGTAGCCTGCTAGGGGATAGGGTGTGTGTAGTTTTAGGAGACTTCAACTGTCGCGGCATAAAGTGGGAAAACAGGACTGCCGATGCTGAAGGGAGGAGGCTAGTTGACTTTGCTGATGAGAACTTCCTCACTCAGTGGGTCAACGAGCCTACACGAGGCGAAAGCGTTCTAGACTTAGTATTCACGACCGAAGACAACCTCGTCACTGGCCTCACCGTTGACGAATCATTGGGCGGGAGTGATCACGGTCTTATTAGGTTCCGTGTGTGCGTCCCTCGGGTGAAGCGTAGTAACTCGAGAGGCAGTAAGCTCGATCTCCGGCGGGCGAACTTTGTTAGCCTCAGGGATAGCGTAGGAGAGATGGGGTTAGAGGTTGGCGGCGATGTTGAGGGAGTGTGGAGTGCATTCCGGGACGAGTTTATGGTGCTGCAGTCTGCTGCCATACCCTCAAAACCGGTCACCCCTGCTTCAACGCAGCCTAAGTGGTTCAATCGTGACATCGCTTCGGCTATCCGAAATAGGAAAGTAGCGTATAGGAGGGCGAAGGCCAATCGTTCCCACGAGAACACTGAAGCGTATGTCCGCCTGTGTAGGGAAGTGAAGGCGAAGGTTAGGCTAGCGAAACGTAACGAAGAACTACGGGTGGCAAGCCTCTGCAAGGGGAACCCTAAGGAGTTCTTCAGTTATGTTAATAGTAGAAAGCCCATTAGAAGCATGATAGGTCCGTTAAAGGACGGAAGCGGCGTTCTGCGGACCTCCGACGCGGACATCGCTAATGTGCTTAATGAGTACTTTGCGGGAGTGTTCACCAGGGAGGATACCCGCGTCATCCCCGAGCCAGGCGTGAGGCACGAAGGTGCTGGCCTGGATAGTGTTAGATGTACCGCGACAGTCGTTGCCGATAGAATAGACAAACTGAGCGCGTTTAAGGCTCCTGGGCCAGACCAGTTTCTCCCCAGAGTGTTGCGAGAAGTGCGCGACCAGGTGGCTCCCCACCTGGCTACAGTCTTCAACAAATCGTTGGAGATGGGCCAGGTGCCTGGTGACTGGAGGGAAGCCAACGTGACCCCTATCTTTAAGAAAGGGGATCACGAAAGTCCAGGGAACTATCGTCCCATTAGTCTCACTTCAGTTGTAGGTAAATTATTAGAAGGGATAATAGCTGATAGGATCGTTGACCATTTGGATTCCTACAAGCTGCTTGGGGACTCCCAACATGGGTTTAGACGGCATAGGTCGTGTCTCACCAACTTGCTCGAGTTTTTCCACGTCATGTTGAGTAAGAGTACGATTGATATACTTTATCTCGACTTTCAGAAAGCCTTTGATAAGGTACCTCACCGCCGGCTAATGGCGAAAGTGCGCGCGCTGGGTATCGGTGGGGAAATAGGTAGGTGGATTGAAAACTGGCTGAGGAATAGGCGGCAGAGGGTGGTAATTAAAGGGGCTAGTTCGGGTTGGGCCTCGGTCACTAGTGGGGTTCCTCAGGGTTCCGTTTTGGGGCCACTGTTGTTTATCATTTACATAAATGATATCGACGGTGGCATCGTCAGTCGGATCGCCAAATTCGCTGATGACACCAAGCTTGGGGCCAATGTTGGGACGCCCGAAGCGATCGAGGAACTGCGTGCGGACCTAGGTAGGATAGGAGAGTGGTCCGAAAAATGGCAAATGCCGTTTAACTTGGGTAAATGCAAAGTGATGCACATTGGCTACGCCAATCCCAAGTCGGACTACTCGATGTTGGGTAGTAATATCGAGGTGACTGATTTAGAAAAGGACTTGGGTGTGCTAATTAGCAGCGACCTTAAGTTTACGAAACAGTGTGTAGAGGTGGAAAAGAAAGCCCAGAAACTATTGGGTTATATCAGGAGGCAATTTCAGTTTCGGAACAAGGAGATTGTGCTCTCACTGTACAATTCCCTTGTTCGGCCGCACCTGGAGTATGCTGTGCAGTTCTGGTCGCCCACCCTCAGGAAAGATATTGAGAGGCTGGAGCGAGTGCAGGCGAGGGCCACAAAGTTAATCCCTTCCGTTAGGCATATGGGCTACAATCGACGGCGCGCCCTGAACTTGTTTTCGCTTGAAACTCGGAGGCTGCGCGGTCAACTGATCGAGGTTTTCAAGCTCTTACGCGGGTTCAACGATGTCGATTTTAGAAGTATGTTTAGTTTAAATGATAACCCAACTCGCAACAATGGTTGGAAGTTGGATTTGAAACGGTTTAGGACTAGTGTGTGTGGGAATTACTTTACGTATAAGATCTGTGACACATGGAACAGGTTACCTTCGGAAGTTGTGAACAGTTCCTCTGTGGATCAGTTCAAGAAAAGGTTAGACCAAATCTTGCACACTATTTGAGTGTGTACAAAATTTTCCCTGGCACCCGTTGCCATTGGTACCTCCTCGGTATGGGCCGCAAGGCCTTTTGAGGTACTTCTTTTCCTTGTATCTCTCTCTCTCTCTCTCTCTCTCTCTCTCTCTCTCTCTCTCCCCCTTATTTGCATGTCTGTAACTCTCTTCAATGCATGTGTGTGGTTTGCATGGTATGTTAGTGTTTGAGTTAAGAATGTGTTGCATGGTTTGTAATGCGTTCTTATTTTACTTTTTAATCTTCCACCCCTTTCCAGCGGAGTGGGCTCCGTCCTCTACCTCCCTATGGAGTAGCGGACTGGTTTGCAACCGCTGGAGGTATGTGTTGCTTTGAGTTAAGAATGTGTTGCATGGTTTGTAATGCATTCTTATTTTACTTCTTTTCATCTTTCACCCCTTTCCGACAGAGTGGGCTGCATCCTCTACCTCCCTATGGAGTGGAGGACTGGTCTGCAACAGTTGGAAGTATTCTCTTCGACTATTTTTCCGACTTGTCGGCACGGATGGTGATGGTGTCTTTCTCTATTTCTGAATGAATTTTAATCCACGAGTGATAGGTTTTGCTACTTACTTAACCCCTTATTCTCTTCTTTTAACCTCTTACTTTCTTCTTTCTCTCGGGCTAACCTTAGAGTGGATCTTAGGGTCTTTGTTAACCTTAGCTTCTGTAGATTATATTGCCTTGGGACAACAATGGCTCTTCCTCTTCTAGATTTTTTAACAATCCCCACTGAAGAGGCATTGGTGTCATTACCTTCTGCAAGTTTAGCCAAGCCGCCTCCATGAGGCTGTAACCCAAATGCTTCATCTTGACTATCCATGTTTTTGCTGATTTTTTTTCAAAAGCATAGAGTTTTTGTATAGGTTTCTTTAATTTTCCTCCTGAAGTCTTTACCAGTGCAGACTGAATTAAATTGTCTTTGCCAACAAACAACTCTTCAATTATGCCAAGTTTCCAGCATTGCCTTGGTCTTTCATCCCCAATCATTACCACTTCTCCCACCTTGATACAATTTGCATTGGAGCCCTTTACATTGCCTGATGGGTAATAATTGAGTTCTGGCAAGTATTCCATCTGCCACCTCTTCCATAACTGATCTTGTAGCTCTTCAAGGTACTTGAACCCTTCTGGTTAACTCTTCTGGCAAAATGGGGCTTTATATTAATCGTTTACCACAAAGAAAATGATTTTGTGTCAATGGCTCAGCGTGCTGTTATAAACAAAGGTGAGTTATTCTTTGCTCAAATGAGCATTAGCCAAAAGTTTCTTTAATGGATACTTTACACTTCTCACTAGCCTTTCCCAAAATCCTCCTCACCATGGTGCTCTCTCAACAATAAACTCCCACTGTACCCCATGGTGTGAAAAGTAGGATTGGAATCCCTCCTCTTTTAGCAAGGACCAAACTTCTTGGAGTTCCTTTGCAGTCCTTTTGAAGATTTTTGCATTATCCAATATGATTTTATTTGGGAAACCCCTTCTGTTCACAAACCTTCTAAAGGCCAAAAGAAATACATCACTACTTAAGTTGCTTACCAACTCCAAATGGATTGCTCTGGTGGTAGCACATGTAAAAAGACATGTATAACCTTTGTTAGATTCCCCTTGCTCATACACATAGACTGGACCTGCAAAGTCTACTCCCACTACATCAAATGGGGTAGTATAGACACACCATTCTCTTGGAAGTGGAGCCGCCTTTTCATGATAAGGCTTTGCGCTCCAACACTTGCAAACCACACATCTATGCAAGACCTTTTTTACTACTTGTCTAATTTTGGGAATCCAAAACTGTTATCTGATCTCTATTATCACTTTTCCAACTCCAGCATGCAACAACTTATGGTGCGTATCCAGGATCAAAAGTTCCACAAAGTGCCCCCCAGAAGGTAGCAAAATTGGATGTCTTTTCTCCTCTGGAAGCCCAGAAAACCGTAGTCTACCTCCTACTTTCAATAAATCCCGATCCAAAAACATATCCAAACCCTTTAGAGCAGAATGTGTTGGTAGAACCTGTAATGGACTGCTGAAGAGCAAATTTCTCTCTTCAGCAAATTTTTCCTTCTGCACATATACCACCCAGTATTGCCTGGCTTGCTGAATTTCCTTACTGTTCAGAATTCCTTCCCTTCTTGTTTCTCCCTTAATGTTGTCTATAAATCTATATACCCATGCTGTCACTCTTAACAACCTTTTCAGACAGCTAATGTCCTCAAGCCTCAATATGGGGTCCTGCTGCATAACTTGACAACTGTTCACAGTACATTTTCTCATCTCACTCATCCATTCTTCTTCAGCCTGGCATTCTCCTACAATAGGCTGATTAGAAGGCCAATTTTCACTTCCAAGTTTTGGCCACTCTGGCCCATTCCACCACAAACTTGATTGTGCAAGATCTTTCACTGAAATTCCTTGTGTTGGTAAATCAGCTAGGTTTTGGGTGTCTGGACAATGCTTCCATTGCTTTGGATCTGTGTGTGCTTGAATTTCCTTCATCCTATTGGCAACAAATGATTTCCATTTCCTTGCTTGGCTTCTTAACCAGTGCCAAACTATTGTGGAGTCTGTTCAATAATGGCTTGGAATTTCATAAAAGCCCAAAGAGTTTTGCACTGTAACTCCAAGCCAACTAGCAATGACTGCACCCATCAATCCCAACCTTGGAATAGAAAGCCTTTTCAAAGGTGCTACTCTTTTCTTTGCAGCAACCAACCTGCAACTTACTTCCTCTTCGAATGTGCTTCTTATATAAATGCAAGTTGCATAGGCTTCCTCACTTGCATCACAAAAGATGAACAATAGTCCAGGTAATTTAGAGCTGCACAACTCTCCAAAGTACCATCTTGGGATTTCAATGTCTCCAAGATGTGCCAATTCTTTGAACCAATATTTCCACTTTATCACCATATGATCAGGTAACTCTTGGTCCCAACCAAGTCCAGTTTCCCAGAGGCTTTGAAACCAAATTTTTTACTTTATCACAAATGGATCCAGGAATCCAAGAGGATCAAAGACCTTCGAAACCAAACTAATAGCTGTACGTTTTGTCCACCTTGTCTCATTCTCAGCTACCTCAACTAAAGATTTCTCATTGAAGCTAAACAAATCCTCTCTTACTGCCAAACAATGCCTAGCACCTTGGTGTCTGTGGCCCACAACTCGTTAATACCAGAATCCTCAATACTTTCTGCTGCATAAGGTCAAACACAGGACTGACTCATAAACTGTTGTAACAGAATGATTGGTCTGCCATTTTCTAAGCTCCATGCCAGCCTCCCTCATTATAGCTCTAGCCTCCATGAATATCTGTTTAGCCATTTCTGTATTGTCCACTGAACACACCAAATCATCAACATAAAAATTTTTCATTCTGTGTTCAATAGTATTAGGATAGACTTCAGAATATTTCTTAAAATGGTACTGCATAGTAGCTGCCAACAGAAATGGACTAGAGCTGAGGCCAAACAACACTGACTTCATTCTATATGCTTGAACCTTAGGTTCATTTTCCAACAAGTTTTTCGTATCCACCCACAGATACCTTACTGCATCCTCTGGTTTTAACTTTATCCTCAAAAAGGCTTGCTTCACATCTGCAATCAATGCTACTCTACCAAACCTGAATCTCAGTAACAAGGAAAATAAATCTGCATTTAAATTTGGCCCAGCATCCAAACAGCCATTCAAGGACACACCACCTTTGTCCTTGTCTGAGCCATCAAAAACTACCCTCAGTCCTCAGTTCTCAGTTTGGTGGTATTGTTTCACCATACTACTGCATGGTGTGGCAGATACTGTGCTTCCTGGCTTACCAGCTCACCTTGCACCCTTTCAGCATAGCCCTCCTTTACATCGCTTAGGATGGCCTCATCGTATTCCTTTAACAACTCATTTTTCTGTAGCCTGTACAATGCTGCAGCTGTTCGCAATAATCCCCCTTTACTTTTACTCCCTTTCATACCAGTGGTATGTACCACTGATGTCTCTACTTCTGGGGTAGGCCTACTAGTGTTTTCACACAATAATGGCTGACGCCAGCCATGGCATTTTTTGAACAAAAATTTTAAACTTGCAAGACCTTGCTCTGTGACCTTTCACAAAACATTTAAAACATGCTGTGGACTTAGTTACCCTGTCCTTTCTCTCCTCAACAGGTAAAGACTCAGCCACCTCACATTTATGTGACTTGTGGATGTTTTTGCAAAATATGCATTGCTTGATTCCCTTTAATTTATTTTCAGAGGATGCATGTAGAGCTGACACTGTACCTGGGCTATTCCTTTTTGTAGAAACTTTGGTGCTGTGACTGCCTTTGTCCCCTTGTTTAACATCCCACTGTACAAACTCAATTCCCTCTCATCCTGCTAATTCTGTGCTAAAAGGTTTAACATCTGCTGAAGGGGGATGTACACATGTTCTGTAGAGTGTCCCCTACTTAATTCAAGCAAAATTGAGCTAGGCAGTTTAGACTCCAGTAGAGTGACCAAAATTAACCATACCTTTCCATTCCTACACCCAAGTTGTCCAGGAACCTAGTTCTAACTTCAAATTCATCATATACAGGTACTGCCGACTGCCGTAACTCCTTGATTCTATTGCAATTATTAACAGGAGGTATAGCTAAAAATTCATGGAGGTGGCTTTTAATTAAGATCTCTCGCATACCAAACTGTTTCTTTAATATATCCCAAGCCACATTATAATTAGCCTCTGTTAATGCTAATCCTGCTATTGTCTTTGCTGCCTCCCCTTCCAAGAGGGACTGCAAATAATTAAACTTCTCCACCGCACTTAACACTTGACTAGAACGAACTGCTGATTGAAAACTGTCTGCCCATCCTTGCCATTCCTGAATACTCCCAGAAAATGCTTTGAGTACAAGCCTCGGTAACTGAACTGAAGATCTGTTAACCTTAACTTCGCAAACACCGTTTGTTGAGGGCTGTGTTTCATTATTAGACCTGGTCTCTAACTGTACTGAGCTGCTAAACTCTCTTGCTCTGTGGCATGCTTTAATTATATCATCAATAATCTCTTCAAAGTAAATTATGGCATTTTCTTCTTTTTCATCCTCTTCCATAAGAGCCTCAATTTTAACATTTACTTTGCTTAGAGCAACTTTTTTAGTTTCTAATATGGAAAGCTGCGCAGTCACTAAGCTTAAATCCTCTTGCTCTATGGCAGAATCTATAGTGGCAATGACCTTTGTAATTAGACCTTTGTAGGTGCTTCTCCTTTTTCTAAACTTGTTTTATTCAGCTACACTCTTCTTCAATGCAAATAACAATTGGCCTACTGTCAAATAAGCTGAATTGGGTGAAAATACTTAACCAAACTGATCAAACTCAAATTTTACCTTTTTTCAAATAAACTGAATTGCTTGGTTGGGGTACTGACCAACTACCAGTATGGAATACCAAATTTTCCACCCAAGTAACTGGTGCACTGAAGTCTGCAACCTTCGCCTACAAACAATAAAATCAAAATTAACCAAACTGGTAAAAATGTAAGCCCAAAACAACGACAGACTAGCGGCAAAGTTTCGCAATTGGGCAACCAAACTTTCTACCCTGGGACCTTAACTCAATTATGCTCAACCCATCCAGGCCTAACTTGGGCTACAACTTGCACAATCAGAACTTTGCTGAAAAATAGTCACTGACTCAGTCTTGGGCTAGAATCCGGTTCAAAGGACCATGTTATTTTTTATTTTATTGGGTTCAGACAGGGCTGGATTAAGTATTGTTAGGGCTGGGGGCAATGAATATTTTCGGGCCAGTGTCACTAGAAAAACACTAGAAAAACAATTCTTTACCTCATACATGAGTGATGTGATCAGCTGACTGGGATCGATCAACAGAAAATGAAACAAAAACAAAGATGTGATTACAGAAAATGTATACTTTGTTCACATAAATGGGATACTAAACTAGGTTTTGTAGAAGCGGAATCTAGAATTTTTTTTTCTTCCTCACGGTCGACCAATTATTTCAACAGTAGATTATAACGTTTACATAGTTTCTTGGGTCAGTCAGCATCTGGGGCCAGGGGCAAATTCCCCCTTTGCCCCCATTATAATCCGCTACTGGGTTCAGAATCCCAGCTGAGATCTGAAGGGCCACTTCGACCTACAGCCCGAGTTAAGCTAGACTAAAACTTACGGACTTAGAGGTCCTATTAGGTCCTACCTCAGGGTTGCTGACTCGGTGTGGGCCTACCTTAGGCCTCAGTTGCATAAAATTAAGATAAAAACAAAAGGGGCACTATTTATGGTCTTCTTTCTAAACCTTGCAACAACACAACCTACACCATTGCACAATGCAACAATCTTATATCTAAACAACCAAACTGAATTGTAAGAGAGCTCTCTATAAGACCACACCTTGTAAGTGCCACATTCAACAAACGAGTAGAAAGGATGAGCTAGTGCCCCCCAAAAAAATGATGCCACAAGTGCCCCAAAATGCTAGCTCTAAATTAAGTGAATTTTTCAATAACCTTACAATTATGAGATGGATATATATACACCTTAACTTAATACAGTGGAACCTCGCTTAACGAGTGCCTCGTATAACGAGAAATTCGTATAACGAGCCAAAAGAATGGGGGAAAATTACCTTGCATAACGAGCGACACTTTGCTTAACGAGCAAAATATTTCGTCAAAATTTAAAGCGTAGACAAAAACAAATGTCTCTAGACAGTTTCCTCGTGAAAAAGGATCCAAAAGAAAGTGAAAGTGCCTCTAAAAAATTTAAAGCTAGTGACTGTGAGCTCGTCGAGAATGTTATTGCATTGAACGAAGACGATTCTCCTCCTTCCCCTCAATAACCCTCTCCTCCTCCCCTGTCTCTTCATTTCCTTTGCGTGCGTCAGGAGCACCTTCTCTCTTCGTAAGTTATTTATAAATTTCACCGTTTACTAATTATTTACATTCTCTTTTGGGTTAATTTTTATTAATAATCTTTTCATTTCATGCAATAATAATTTAAAAAACGCCTTTAAATATCATTATAAATATTATTTTAAGTATTTTTTAAGCATGGAACGCATTATCATATTTTACATTGATTCCTATGGAAAAAATTGCCTTGCTTAACGAGCATTTTGCATAACGAGCACAATTCGGGAACGAATTATGCTCGTTAAGCGAGGTTCCACTGTATATACAAGCAATGCTGCATCAATCAACTTAGTCATCATATCCCTTGGAACAACAATTATGGGTCATTCCATGTCAAGTCAGCCACCTAAAACACACACCCCTTTCAATTTTGCTCATACTTGGCACAATAGCAGATATACATGCCAAACTTAAATTCCCAAATTATTAGAGCTGACTGACCTTTGGTTACTGAGATAAAAGGTCACAAAGTTGTGACATTTTGACCTTTTTTGCGTTAAATGACTATTTTCAAAATGGTGTAACTAAAAACCTATTAAAGCTAGAGCATTGATTTTGGTCTCATTTTAAAGCTCTTTAGTAGCCCCTTGTTTATTGTCTCTTGTTAAATATCTCTACTGTGAAAAAAAAAAAATCCCTTCAAAAGTTGACCTTTGACCTTGAATAAAAAAAAAATACCACCTCCTAAAAAATTTAATTTTTTTACATTAATACCTTGAGTCATGTACAACAAAATCCCAAGAAGCTGTAAGTGGCTGATAACTAGTTCAATGTATAAAAAATAATGAATTCAAGTAACATTTTGAAAAAAGTCATTTTATACAAAAATTGTGTGACCTTGTATGTCAGTAACCATTTTTGTCTAAGGTCAGCTCAATCTCTTACAAATACAACCCATATCTACATACTATCTGCAGCCTTCTATAGGGTGGGGCACGGGAACCAAGTGTTTTTGGAATAATCAGGAAAATGATATTTATTTTTGTAAAGAAAATATATTGGTAGAACAACATTCGTAAGAACATAGCATTTCATGTCATAATAATCATGTACCGAAAATTATATCTGGCATATGATGTCCTTGGCCGTCGACGCATTGTTGAAGGCGTTTACGAAAATTGGCCTCCACTCTTCCCAGCAGGTCTCTGTTGATTTGGATGATTTGTTGATGGATCGCTTCCTTCAATGCATCTAATGTACGGGGCTTGTCCTCGTAGACACGTGACTTGAGGTACCCCCATAGAAAGAAGTCACATGTGGACAAGTCAGGGGACCGAGGGGGCCATGCAATGTCACCAAATCTCGAAATGAGATGGTTGGGAAACAGGGGGCGAAGAACAGCCATTGACGCTCTGGCGGTGTGTGGCGTGGCCCCATCTTGCTGAAACCACAAATGTCGATGAGCAATACGCCTTCTTCGTAACTCAGGGATGAAAAAGGTGTTCACCATCTCAATGTAACGCCCAGATGTTATGGTAACGGTAACCCCATTTTGTTCGAAGAAATAGGGACCGATGATGCCAAACTTTCCCACCGCGCACCAAACTGTAACCTTAGGGCTATGCAGCGGTTTTTCATGGAGTTGTCGCGGATTTTCAGCAGCCCAATACCGACAGTTTTGATTGTTGACGGCCCATTAAGGTGGAAATGGGCTTCATCACTCATTACCACCATCATGTTTTCATTCTGCTCATAAAGTGCAAGCATTTCCTGTGCAAAATTCAGTCGTTGGGGGCAATTGTTTACATTCAATTCCTGCACCATCGCTAACTTGTATGGGTGAAAATGTAATTCTTCATGCAAAATCCGTCTAACAGTACGATTGCTGATTCCGAGTGCAGCTGAATGTCTCCGAGCAGAGCGGCCTGGGCTTTGCAACATCGCTTGTCTGACCCTTTCAACGTTCTCTGGAGTACGCACAGTGCGTTGCGGCCCCTTCGGTTTTGTTTTCATTATTGAGCCTCCTGTTCGAAGATTGTTAACCCAACGTAAGATTGTGTCACGAGCGGGAACAGAGTCATTTCGATGAATGTTGAATCTGCGGCGAAACGCACGCTGAACTGCTGTCACTGACTCGCCACTCCTAACAAAATGATCATACGCGAACATGCGGTGTTCTAACGTCCACTGCTCCATGATGGCACCTGAAAGATAAAGGTGAGTGTTAGTTAAAGTTAAATGCTATGAACCCAGGAATGGAATGCTACCTACCGCACGCCCCTCCCATTCCTAATGGCCGATTACTAGCTATTCAAAAAACACTTGATTCCCGTGCCCCACCCTGTACAAACAAGCAAATGCTTATTTTTAAATATTTGTTCTTTACCCACCTCACCTGTATGTTGTGCATGTATGTGATGGTTTTCAGTAGTTGACAAGATTCTTGTGGGCCACCCAATTTATTGTGATTTCTAGAAGAGAAAACAATTTTTAATGTATACCTAGATAGCTACCTAATTAACAAATACAAGTAACATATTAAAATGTACATACAATATGTATAGGTATAGTGCTCATTGATTTCCATTTATCACAACTTAAAATGTACGCAGTGTATATATAGTTACATGACCATTTTAATTTTGAATTCTTACCTTTCTGTGCTGTAGATCTGCCAAAGCTTTGGATGCCTTCAAAGTAACTTCTTTGCAAATCCTGTATGTTCGTCCATTAGTAGTAGATGCCTCAACTTGTGTTAGAATATCTGAATATGGTAAGATTAATTCATCTGGTTGACCAGGATACACAAATGATGGGTTTGGGCCATGAGGATGAAGGAATGTGACTTTTACTTCTCTCTTCTCTGGTATCTTTTCCAGCACATATGCCACCCACCAATGGCCATCATATGCAGCAGTAACAAAACCATGTATTTTCTCCTCAGTCACAACTTCCTTTTCAGTAACTTTCTCAATATTTGAATAATCTGATAATGAATAGTGTTTAACCTTAAGAGAAGTCAATGAAACTGGCTGTAAATGGTGTAATTTCTGTGTACCAGCAATAGTCCTTGCAGTTGAGTGTCTTTCTTGGAGAAGTTGGCTTTCCTCTTCATGCTCTTTATTGGTTGAAAAATGACATTTTATATTTACAATATTTTCACTTGCAAATGTATATAACTGTTCTGCAGTAAGGATCTGTTCATCATAAGGTCGTTGTAGACTAGCTTTTGCAGCTAATCTCTTAACTGTGCCTCCAACACCATCACAGGGTCCCTTTCCATGACTTGTTGCAAAAAAATTCCATTCTGCCTCAATTCCAAAATCATCTCTGTGATGGCAAAGATTCAAAAAGTTTTTGCAGTTCTTATACTGTCCTGCACACCCATCTGAAAAGTAAATTATTTTGTGGATGGAACCGATGGATGAGATATTATCTTTTAGGAATTTTATCAGATGCTTTTGAAACAAATGTACAGCAACTGTGTTATGGATGTTACACTCTGAAATAATAACAAAGCTAAGGTGAGCAATCTCATCTTCCTTTTTATAGTAAATAACAAATGGATGTAGAGTAGCCATCTCATTGTTCCAGTGAAAGCTCTGAACCTCATCTTGAAGAATAAAGGAATAATTTTCAGCAAAATCACACACAGCAAGGACCTCACCATCTTTCAAAGACATTTTTGTTTCACGGTAATAAGTTGCTTGCATCTTTGTCTTGAAGTCATGTATCTGGTATTCTTTCAGTTGGTTACAGAATTGGTCAATATATTCATCTGTATTCAGTTCTACTGATTCAAGATTTGACCAATCTATCTATATTGGTCCACTTTTTAAAATTTATGATATCAATGAAGTTGTTTGTAAATATGTCCAGTAGTCTGTTTTTTAAATCTGATGGATCTCCACATTGTTCACATTGTCTGAGGCAGGATTGCATTCCATAAAGGCAACACAATGACATACATTCTTAATAGGTGTGTCATCATTTGCAGTTAGTTTTTCTAATTCAGCTCCTACAAACATAAGTTTGGCATTCTGATGAATTGTACAGACACATACTGAGTGAGTTCCTGTTGCTCCAGCAATAACACACTGCTTTGGACGCAATTCTGCAAATTTACTGAATCCCACCTTAACCAAAGGATTTCTTTCTTTGAAAATATGATAGGCTTCTTTTAAATTGCAAAGTAAAAGATGCTTTTGCAAATGTATCCTTCCTCTTTCATTGTCAATGATACTACAATAGTCTTTCTTTCCTGGCATTGTTCTACTGATGTCTTCTGAAAGATAAAATGCTTTAATAGCGTCAACAGTATCCTGTTTAATTCTTTACCCACCCTTTGGATTTGGGTCTGAAAGGACACCTTTTTCTTCAACTATTTTTTTAGCAATAGATGCTGTATGCCTTGTGTTAAATTCTGAAGCAATTTTCCTAATGCTCCAACTTTTGGGCAATACAGTGAGGATTTTTATTTTATCACTTCTTTTAGTATTTTCATTTTTGAATTTTTCCTTGAGTTGATTTATTATTTCTAAACAGTCTACATCTCCAGATGGCTCCTTAAATTGTGAGTCAGAAATCTCTCTTCCTGCAACCATTTCCATTCTCTTAACTGTCTCTGTCACCTTGCTTAGTTTTTTAGCTCCATATGACTTTTGCTCTACAAGCTTTCTCTTTTTTATGGGTGATTCACCAATTGAAACAAAAGAAGCATTCAAAGTACACATCTCATGGTTTTGCTCTGAAGTTGATGCATCACTATTGTCAACATTTTCAATTTTCTCAAGATCTTCAGGTGGTTCACTACTACAAGAAGAATCATCATTTATGTCTGAATTCAAAGTGCCTATTCCTTTTCTTAGGCAAGGACTCAAGATGTTCTCTACACTGCTTACAAAGTCTGTGATGTAGTGTTAAGTGCAGATCGGGAAACTTATTTACAAGTTCCTGTGGTACAATTCTCACTCTTCTTTCGACACTGACCTTTGTGACGCAGCAAAGGATCAGCACACTTCTGTTTCAGTTTTAAATGTCCTATGTTTGTACTCTGAAATCACAAAAGCACAAAGAAAATCCTGAAAAGAAAACAATGAACAATTAATGAATTATTAAATAAATTTTTATACATGTATTTAGTAAAAATAAATTAACTTTAACTTGAAGTCAGGAGTCAACTCTGTAAAGTTGACAGTACTTATATACTAGTTGGGCCTTTGGATCAGCGCTACTCCAGTAGATTTGGGGCTGTCGAGGGGTTTAACCCTGGTTGTCTTTTAAAAGACTTCTTTTGGCACAGGTCACAAAAAGGTTTTTGAACTAATAATGTTAAGTTGAACTAAGTCTTCACTGACACTATATCAGAACAGAACTTTTAAATAAATGAACTGACAAAAAAATCTAAAATTGAAGAATGATGCCAACTTCATTTATTTTTTATACATTGAACTAGTTATCAGCCACTTACAGCTTCTTGGGATTTTGTTGTACATGACTCAAGGTATTAATGTAAAAAAATTGAATTTTTTAGGAGAAGGTATTTTTTTTTATTCAAGGTCAAGGTCAACTTTTGAAGGGATTTTTTTATTTTTCACAGTAGAGATATTTAACAAGAGACAATAAACAAGGGGCTACTAAAGAGCTTTAAAATGAGACCAAAATCAATGCTCTAGCTTTAATAGTTATTAGTTACACCATTTTGAAATA
>JAJOZX010022119.1:0-10766 GCA_023014485.1 Bathynomus jamesi
CACAAACAAAACATTCACATAGCACTTGTACAAGAAACAAAACTAAAACGCACACACAAAACACCCACCATCCCTGACTTCACGGCGATCCGTCAAGATCGTACTGGGGGTCACGGGGATAAACTCATCACTTACATACGTAAAAGCATTAGCTACACTGATGCCACTCAAAACATTGCAAACACAATCCAAGCAGATAACACGATAGAAATACCGGCAGTTAACATTAAAACACGCGCAAAACACAACACCACACTCATCAACATTTACATCCCACCAGATAGTTCACCTCAGGTGCCAGCCAATTACAATCCAGAGTTACACAATCTGGCCTCTCTCACTAATGTCATCTTAGGAGGAGACTTTAACGCTAAAGACACTAGTTGGTACCTGCACAACCAAAGCAACAACAGAGGCGCCAACATAGCCACACAACTAAATAGTCTCTTCATTCTTAACAATACAGAAGAACATACACACATACCACATCAAGCAGGATACTCAAACTCCTCCCCAGACATAACGTTTTGTTCCCCTTCACTAACAACACATACACACTGGAGAACAAAAAAACAACTGTCATCAGACCGCCTGCCCATCATTATTACAACACGTTCTACACTCTGCCCAACAGCCTTAGGCACACTTACAGAAATTACAAGAAAGCTGATTGGGAACAGTTCAAAACACAGAGTGAAGAACAATTCACCATATTAAACAGCACACCTATCATAAACATCAATACAACACTCAAGACATTTAATCAGATCATGAATAATGCAAACAAATACATACCCAAGGGCAACATTAGGAAATACAACCCAAATTACACTAGAGAAACAGCCCACCTCATAAGGCAACGTAACAACCTCAAACATAACACACAAACATCACACACAGAAGCCATAAAACAGTAGATGTTATAATGTTTCAGACCAACAAAAACCCTAGGATCCACTCATGGCTGGTCTACCTAACTGTGTTCGTAATTCTGTATTGTGTATGTCCTCCGTGGTGGCGGAGGGGACCTACAATTTTACGTGGGTTCCAAACCACAAGAACATAAGAAATTTATGTAAAAACTGCCTGTACATTGGCAACGAACAATTTTTACAAAAATAAATAATTATCAATTTAAAACTAATTAATTATCGATTTAAAACTAAAGATAGAATCTCTGGATCCAGAAGATCAAGTCATAATAGACTACTATCCACAAATATGTTACACTCTATATCTATTTATAACCGACATGCAAATATATCAGATCCAAAGAATCCAGTCAATTTCATTACGGTATCCATCAATACTAGTACCTTGCCAACTAAAAATAAGTCACGGTCCATATTGATTGTGAACAGACGTGTTTTATCGAGTGTCCTGTTATCAATTGAATAAGTGGTTTTCGTTGAAGTGTTTTAAAAAAAATAGTGTTCGGTGCATTCATAACTAAATTACTTCGTGCTACTAATCATTCATTAACGAATATATTTCATTTATTGTCGTTTTTCAATACTATATTATTTGATCAAACGTGGCTTGCCGTGTTGTTTTTCAAATCTATCAAAAAACGTGCTGACATAAGGTTCATTTTTCCTTCCTTCGAGAGGTCAGGTAGAGTGTTGTCCCGCACCGTGTGAAGAAAAGGGAAAAAAGTCGGGTCAAATCGCGGACAGATAAGTGTTATAAATACTCTTCTTTTACAGATCTTTTGTCGGTAGCTTAATTCTATATGCATTTAGTATAAATTTGTGTTACAAGAACCTGTTTCTGCGTTTCAAAAACGCGGTAGACCTACATTGTAATTTATTAATTTCCAAACGCTTGTATTTTTGTTTTTGTTTTTTGTTGTTGTTTAACTAATTAAAAGCATGGCACCCCCGTCAAGTACTTGCAGTCGCTGTGAAGGGAAATTTGTCGCTTACGCGTTTACAATGGCTAATAATAATGAACAGTTAGTTTGCAGGTGGTGCTCAAACTTAAAAGTGCAATTTCCCTACGGGGTGACTCGCGCCCATCACCCGCGGAGATCTGTTCAAGAATGTAATTCTCAAACGCTGAACTCCTCCTTATATACGAAGGAATCCATTCTCACATGCGTCAGCAAGGGCGTTGGACTGTGTGAGACGCAAGAGAGTGCGAAGTTCTCAGAGTCAAAGCACTTTGTATCCAAGCTAGCTGAATTCCAACGCGGAATTCTTAAGCCTATGTGAGGAAACGCTGAGCCATTGGATGGCTGGTTGGATGGCAAAACACGTGAGCAGCAAGCGAATGATATCTTGCATCTCAGATCGTGTTTCGCGTGAGGGCTTTTAACTGGTGGGCGACTGCTGTTCATATATATATAATATATATATATATATAAATTTTCATCATAATACCTGATAATTTGTAAGAGCTGGAAGCCGCAGACAGACACACACACATTTCACACCAGCAACACACGATAGGTAACGAAAAATATTCGTATATGAACCCAGAATTCCTGATAGACAAAAAAATGAAAAAAAATTTTTTGGGCCCCACTCTAGAGCCCAGGCCCAACTGGCCCATTGCTTAATACAGGACAAGTTTCAGTGGCAACTTCACTCATCTGACCCTCAGGGGTCAGAACTCCGTGCCAAACCGCATAGATTTGAAATTGTACTGTTTACTCTATTTTAATGATTTCAGCTTTTTTCTCCGTGTTTTAGAACCGGATCACGTAAAATATCGTAATTGCGCGTAATATTGGTTGTTTATTGCGTAGATAATTCTTTTGTAATACGGCAAATTTAAAATTACTATAATAATTCTAATGAATTCTGTTTAACTTTATTCACTAACCTTAATCTTTATAATTCATGAAATGAATACAAACTTTACTGAGAAGGTAATACACCAACATCAAATGATTCGACAATAGAATCATTTTAATATCGTAACTTGAAAACAAATTTGAACAGTTATACATATTATGCGTTTTGTATTGTCCTCTCTCTCTCTCTCTCTCTCTCTCTCTCTCTCTCGCATAATATATATATATATATATATATATATATTCATTCATTCATTATATTTTTTCCTTTACATTTTCCAAGCTAAAAAACTTTTTCTGCTGAATAATTTTAAAGTTACATTTTTAAATTTTTTATATCTTCGTTGTTTTTGCTCATTATTATAGTTCCTGAATTTAATTAATTAATTAATTAATTTGTTGAAATATAAAGATGGTGACACTTCACAAATAAATTAAATTAAAATAAATATTTTGCCAATTATTTTTAACTGTTAAAATTCTTCACACACGAACACGATTCTATAAACAGCAAATATTTCGGTATGCATTAACTATCTCCATCCACGACTATTATATATAAATAATTATAAATTCTCTGAGCAGCGAGTTTTTAAAGTTATATATATATATATATATATATATATATCTCGGGTGATTTTTTTTTTAAAACACCTGACACTTTTAAAGGTTCGTAACTTTTTTAGTAATTGAAATAAGAACATGAAATTTTTACTGTACCTTCTCTACACATGGGGAATTAGTCTCCCAGTGTAAAACATCCTCTATGTGATGTTCTCTCAGTTCAGGATACTTACGCGATACTTTCGAAGGAAGAGTCCTGTCCAACAGATTTCTCGCAGTTCATGATAAAGGAATATTATGGTCACTAAACATCATCGGAACTAAATTCACCTAACTTTTATCTGTGGAGTTATTTAAAAGATAGTGTGTGCCCTTGGCCCCTACTCTGCATAAAAAAAACGCAATCCACAGTCAGTAGAAGAATTGAAAGCATCAACCGAACAAGAAATTTCTCAGATTTCAACAGATACTGTGTCCATGGTAGGGTGTCCCATTTTTTACCAACTTCTTTTTTTCCAGGGTCCAACCTTCTAATATCATTATGCCTGTCGTTCTAAGTAAGAAAATAGCAATTATGTTTTATTTGATGGAAATTTCAGACTCCCTAGGCCTACAAAACCAATTTTCCCCTTTTCTTTATAAAAAATTGTCGATTTTCGGAAGTCTTTCGGTTATATATTTCTTGCATTTTATTATAACCTCACTCGATGTACATTTTTGGATAGAAAATTAAAATAGCTATCGCTTGATACCTAATTTACTATGCTTTTGTTCCAAAATAGAAAATTAAAAGGCAAAAATGTCTATTTTTTAACATTTTCTTCTACATTTTGTCTTGAATGGGATTTAGCGAATAGGTGTTACCTCCACCTGTGAAGTATCATCGTAATCATCCCAATGCAGCTTCGCGGCAATGGGCCTTGCAATATATTTGAGACTCACAATATTTCCAAGGTGGGAACAATTCAAGAGATTGAACATTTCATGCCAGCTCTTGAGCCCCATCGGTTTTTTTTATTTAACAAACATACAATACCTTGAACAGAAAAATATTTAGTAAAACAAATGAATGTATAAAATAAAATGTTAATAATGATAATGATTGAAGCTATTCTCACAGTTGAACTAAGGAACTCTTTTTAAAAGATGGCAACAAACTTATTTGATATTCCACAACTTGCAAGAGTTGTTGTCTTTGTTCTTCATCTGTTGTGGTGCAATTTGCGAAATCTTCAATTAATTGTACTCCACGCTCGGCCGCATCATTAACAACCTTAACATTGTGTACAAAATTGGAGATTTGAATAAAATCTCTGTCCTCTTTCAATGTTTTAACAGGTTTATTTAACTATTTTCCATTGCCATGTAGAACATCGAAGAAAATCCAAGATTTTGGTCCGGCTAGGGAAGCTAGTTTGGTTGATTTATTGATCAAAGGAAATACTGGTTTGCCACTTTGGGCATACGAGCTTGTTTTTATTATTTCTATGTGATCTAATAATTTCTGTAGCAATGTTTCTTTTCTCTTCATCAGATATACGTAAAGAAAATAATGAAAATGGAATAAGCTCCTCAGTTAAGTACCAACAATGGGCCTTCGAATATCTTGATTGTACGATGAGCTACATTTCTGTCCACTGTGCCAACATATATGTGAAGGTCACTATAGAAAGTCAAATCATTGATTGCTGCATCCGACGCTTTTGGTGCTTTGAGCCATAGTTGGATATATAAAGCAGTGAATAAGCAGAATTCCTCTAAGTGCTTCACATATTCTTCAGAATAATCCGTTTGTTTGCTGAATACCAACATTTTAGCAGAATAGAGAAGAGTTGCCATCCAGCGAGCATTATGAATTGCTCCCGGACGAAGCCAACGAACTCCGTTAGGTGGTATATGTCCAAGAATTTGGAGAACAACTTCTGCACATTCTCTATAATCATTCCTGAGAAATATGTTTCTGGTATCTGTGTTGCTTAACAGCTCCTTCAAAACTTGGGTTGCTCGCTGCATCTTTGATTTCATCTGTCTATTTGTAATTTTCAAAGTTGTATAAGGTTTTGTGACGTCTAATGTCTTCCATTTATCGCGAAACTGTTTAAATAACACATTTTCTGGGCCTGTCAGAGTGCCAAATATTTGACTAAATGCAGCGGCCAAGACTCTTTCGTAAATGTGATACCCACATAAGCCACATTACCTTTCTTTCTAGGAGCTCTTATAAAATGATGCAGACTCCATTTATCCAACCTGTATTAGACGCTGTTGTACCAAAAATCAGTGCACAAATGTTTTGGTCCAAGTTCCAATCTTTTGCATCATTAAATGCGGCGTTTGCTTACATTTTACCAGAGGAATTCGGAATAGTTGTATAGCAAGAACTTTTCCCTCAGGTGCTGAAGGGATCTCTGACGCAATTATTGCTAGCCTTTCTCCCGTTTCCCCACTGTTATCAGAAAAGAGCTTCCTATCCCAGTGTAGAGCACAATGTTTAGGTGGTATAAACTTTTCTTTGACCATTTTGGCTGTTTCAGTCCTGCTTTTTATCCCTTGTCTGTGCATCGTTGATTTTGATAAGGTGATATCGCTCAGGTCTTTATCGCACTGACTCGCAATAACAGCAGCAAACCCTGTTCTTTGGCGAACAGAAAGGTTAAGACGATCTGCCATATTTGAAACAATAGGATTCTGTACAATATTTATTCTTTTGCATGAGGATTTTGCTGGAGGAGGCGTATAATCCTCATCTCTAGCATATGATGTACTTGGAATAGGATTTGGTTCAATAGGAATCGCTATTTCTCCTGCAATATCTGTTTTCAAGGTCATGCTGAGGTTTTCCTGTCTCTCCAGTTCCTTCTCTTTAAGTAATTTTTCCCGCTCCACTCTTTTCACCTGACTCTCAAACTTGTTTTGATAGCTTTTATCTATTGAGCCTAAGCAAAGCTTTTTGGGTCCTCTTTGGTCTATTAGAAAATCTATATCTTGCTGCTTTGTTACCGAAGTTCTTAATGGATCTTTTGCTATTATTTCTATGGCATTTTGAGAACAAATATCACATAACTCCCTTAATTCCTTCAGGAAAGATGGTCTCTTCTTATTTATTCTTTCTTCCTGTGTTTTGTTTTTCGAGAAGTATTCATATTGCTTTATCAGTTGTTCTACTTTTTTATCGGATTTTATTTTTTAAGAATTGTTATTTCTTTATATTTTTTAACTCTTTAATTAATTTCTTTAATTCATCTTTAAAATTAAGTTTCATCCCTTTTTTACCCACAGTTTTTGGATCCTTTTTGGGAAGGTTGTGATGAAGAACCTTATAACATACATTTATAAGGAGTGTCCGAAGTCTTATCATGGCTACCTCCATATTAGAGTTTCTGCATGTAGTTATTTGATTTATAATTGGCCAACCAATTTGGGCCATTCTGGACTACTATATTGGTGACACAAAAAAAATGACCGCAACTAGAAAGTTGATGTTCTTTTATTAAAATTTTCGATGGTTGTTTTATTTTCAACGGATGAAAGTTTAAATGAAAAGAAATAATTTGTGTCTTTGTTTACAACCTTGATAAAATAAGACTGAGTCGCTCGTAGTATCAGACGTTCCAAGGATTAAATAATATATTATGGGAATCAGTTATTACTCCTACTGCACTGCGAGTCTAAATATTAAAAATAAGGCTTACCAACACTTGATGGAGGTACTTGTCTTAATTTTAAACCTCCACACCAGTTCTCGCCCAAGTTCATTGACATGGTTTTCCTGTCCTTGTGTGTCCACTGTTTTGGCAGATTTTAACGAAGGTCGTCACTGATATACGGTCTTTCACGACATCTACAATTTAACAAAATTATAAAATCTCTTCTTCTGAAGAAATTTAGAGGTTTCTTATATATTTATTCATCAGTGTGTAAACACGTTCACTGTATGTATATATAATGTGTGTGTGTGTGTGTGTGTGTGTGTGTGTCGTTAATCAATAAAGTTATCGCCAAAGCTGGTTCACTTGCCAGTATAAGTTTACATGAGTAACGTAATCTTATCTTGAATGAGTATTACCAGGCTTGTAGCGGGGAGAGGGGATCGGGGTTCGAACGACCCCCCCCCCCCTTTACAGGAAAGGTCCACTTTCGTAACCATAGTTATAACTTATGATGTGATATTATAATATATAATATCATTTAGTAAATAAACAATTGCATTTTTTAAAACTTCACAAACTAAGCTACTTTAAACCCCTTCCGCAGTGACTAGGTCGTTGCACCAAATATCCCACCTTTCTACAGTTTCGACCCTCCCCCCCCGAGAAGTCCTGGCTACGGGACTGATTACTGTAAGTAATTTTAAAACTAACTCCATTTATTTATTTAGAAAATTTTCATCCATCGAATAAACACAAAGCTTCGTCTTTGGACAAAATGTATGAATTTTTTCAATGTATCAGTGAAAGACTGTTTCTCTTTAAATTCTTGCTTTTTAGCTTCAAATACTATCGCTCGTATAAAAACATAAAAGGTAAATTGGTACACAATTAAGTATGTCATTTACAGAATCATTTTATGAAGAGGTCTATTTTTAAAGTGATTTCACTCATTCGAGTATCGATTCCTTACCCCCCCCACCCCCCCCCACCCAACCCTCCAAAAAGGGACTAATTTTTCATCACTGGAGCTTACATCTTTTTACTGACCTGAAAATGTAAAATGTTTTCCATGCTTAAGATTCTTTTTGACATCTTTCATAAAGTTTTTCACAGCTTCACTTTCTGTCTGTGATGTAATTTGATGAATTTCTATCCAACTTCTATGATACCGGAAATGAAAGCTCGTTCTATTGCCTCTTTTGTTGCGGCCACTATTATTATTATTATTATTATTATTATTATTCTTATCTATCAGACAAATATCGAGTACTTTGCTACTTTCCCAACTCAATATGAAAGTCAAAGTCAACTTTTGTAACCGATTTCAAAAATTGTACAAAACACAATATACCATTATAAAAATTTCTAAATATTAATCACTTACAAACTTTTCTAAACGAAGTGAATACATTGAGGTCGGGGTTTCGAATTCCGATGATGTTTGGTAATAACAATAATACACGAGTTAGAACAATGTCCTGTTTGTGGCCTTCTTTACTGATTATTGTAAAATTTTCCTACAGCTATATATGTTTCAGCTGCATAACTTTCCCAAATCTTACACACTCGTGTGTGTGTGTGTGTGTGTGTGTGTTGTGTGCATTTTTTATTTCTTATTTGGTAAACTTCGTCATTGATAAGTTTTTTCAGATGTTCATAATTTTCTTTAAAATTTTCGCTCGAAGTAGTTTAGAGGTGAAACGTGCACAACTTAAATAAAACCAAAATAATTTGATGCATTAACGCAAATATTATATGAAGGATTTTGTGTGTCGCAATCTTTTTAGAAATATTAACTTCTTATTAAAAAATATACGGTATACATAATTAAATTGCCAAAGAACTCCACTTTCTTTTAATCCTATTTTTTTTAGAAAACATTTTTGAGGTTAAATAACAAACCGAAAGAGAAATTTGACTATTCGCATTTTATGCAAACGAATAATAAAAATATTGCATCTAGGACAATCTGATATAAATATTAGTTTGGTGCCTTGCTAAATGTCATCGCATTATATATATATATATATATATATATATATATAAAATGAAAGCCGATTATACAGAGAGTATAATACAGTTTCAAAGAGAAATTTCATTATATTTTCTGTAATAAATTTTTTCCGTATGTGACTGCTTTCTCCACACGAGTGTTTAGACAATTTTTGTACGCATTCAGAAGCGAACACTATTTTTATTCTTTGTAAGTGTATTTATGAGTGTCCATAAAACAGTCGCTTCGTAATTTGTATATGTTTAAGTCGTTTACTCGCGTTGTAATCATGAATTAATGAATTTGGAGAGAAAAGATAAGGAATTTTGCGCAATTAATGGTTTTGTTGGCTTTTGTTATTCATATTCAATTATTTCCCATTCTCATGCGAGTTTTTCTCACTCGTACTGACGTTAGATCGGGTTAGGTTAGGTACATTTAGATTAAGTGTTAAAATATATACGGGCAATGAGGATGGATGGGACCGCCGAGAATTTTATTTTGAAGGTAAGGAAATACTGGGTTTGAATACCTCTCTTCAGTCAGTATATATATATATATATTATATATATAGATATAGAGAGAGAAGAGAGAGAGAGAGAGAGAGAGAGAGAGAGAGAGAGATACTTTTCCCAATTATTTAGTAAATATAATAATAATAATAATAACCTTTGCAGATATATTTTATCACAAAACTTAATTTTGTACTTTATATGAATGTCTATCATGTATAGAAAAACCTGTATTAAAATACATTATTTTAAGTGGGAATTTTGTATATTTAGTCCTTGTTTGACTTCGAGTTACTTATGGACATTTCACGGTTTGTCATAGTCTCTAAATTCAGGTACTTTCCTCGAGCTTCTTATGGATTAAAACGAAACCAAAATAATATAAATAAATAACGGAAAATATTTATGCAGAAATTTGTGAGTGGGACTTCCATCGAGAGATAGAGAGAGAGAGAGAGAGAGAGAGAGAGAGAGAGAGAGAGAGAGAAGGTACATTTACTAAATAGGAACTAGGTGGGGAGTTAGTATTAATATCACTGCCTACTTTCAAATAAGGACAGAAGACCTTCTTTGTTATGTGAGCGGATCTTCTGTAGGACACGAAATTTTGGTAAAAAACACCGAATTTCGTTCACGAATGACGAGGCGAAGAGGAGCGATATTCTTTTTCTTCTTTTAATTGGTTCATCCAGTCTCCTACATGAAGAGGTTACGTACAATTTCATGTAGGTTCGCTTCACTCACATATCTACATACGCACATACATATATACGAAGAAACAAGGTCGATTAAAAATTTTTTAAATGAAGGAGACTTACGGACGTTTACGGAAAACTTGCGTCGTGTGACTTGTTCTGACAAGTTGTTGCTATGAATAAATGCACTCTAGGATTTGTCAATGGCATACAGAAATTGAAGATGGTGGTTGGGTCACCGTCAAATAAGGTCAATGGCATGGTAACGACGTTTCTGGTTTTGAACTTCAATTATTATTAATTGTTCTAGAATCCTTTTACTAATTTGACCGTTTTCTATTCATGATTTCCATTTTAGTTACGTTACATTAATTTTTGCGGTTTTGTAAAATGAATACATTTAATATTCATTGATTAAGAAACAATTGGAGGAGACGCCCAAATGCGGCATCCATCTCTATATTTGTTTTATTTTCGTTTATTTGAGTTCCATGCGTACATGCATATAAATATACACACGTTCACACGTAAAGACTATTAACCATTTTTTTTGAA
>JAJOZX010022120.1:0-13630 GCA_023014485.1 Bathynomus jamesi
TCTGGGAGTCCCTGCGTGGTCAGTCGACCGCAGTAAGCCCGAGAGATCAGACGTGTATTCAGATCAGACGTATATTGAAATGGCTACCTTTAATATTGCTGCACAACGTTTATGAAATGGTATCAGTAAAGTGTGAGGATGTGGTGGATACCGAAAAACTTCCTATTCCCCCTCCTATGCCTCTTTTAAAGCACATTGGATTGTGCGAAGTTCCAAGATGTACAAATACTCTACGGATGTTCTGGTGAGACTGTTGAAGGCTTTCGTTGCACAGACGATGTGCTGAAGTATGCTGCAGGGCTAAACTTTATAAAGTCTCACATACACCGTGAAGTAAAAAAACAACGCGTGCAGAAGAGAAGCAGCAGGTATGGATAATGAGCCTTGTGGATGGGTGGGTGACAAGCGGTATTACGTCATGCTACACCATGTCGATTACTCATACCCTACGACTGGAAATGTGAATCTCGTGATCATGGACAATCTTAGGTGTTTTTATCACTATATTAACGTATATCATGATGAGGTCATAGTGAGGTTGTGGCTAGTGCCCTGCGTGAATTTTTAACAGATTTTAGAGACGAGTATCGTTTGATGGGTAGAAAGGAAAAATATGAACATATGTTCCTCTCAAATAGTGCGCCGGAGTGTGGAGATGTTTAGTAAAATGTTCCTAGTTCTTATCAAAGTGCGTAGGCTGGTAGTGATATTCTTGTACCGGTACAACAATTCGACTCGCGGAAAAAGCCCATTCACGTATTATCGAGTCAGCCCCCGTCGAACCATTCCTGCCTGTGCCTCACACGGCTCATAGTTATCTCAGAGCTTGAACCGAGTGGACGTGCGCTCCTCGAATACGATGGAACTTCCTTTGAGCAGCATTCTCAACGCCTCGTACGATGTGTCCGTGACGAAATCGTTGCGCGTGTTCAGACGTAAATCCGGTACCATTAGCTATGTACTGGAAACGGAATGTAGACCGACAAACAAACGGGTTTATTTAAGTATCGAGGAGATGAATAGAATCTTCGTGATAGTTGAGAAGTGGTGTGAAGATCGTTATAAAATACCTGCTAACGTAGGTACAAGAAGAGGCAGATTAGTGACGCGCCCTCATACGCCGTTGTATGTACGTTGTGTATAAATAACGATCGGCCGTGCATTGATATACGGCTGATGTGGAAGAATGCTTCTGATAATAACGCTCTTATTCCTACGCGAAACCGTTTCATCCTCGACAGAATGTTTGAAATCGTCGGATTCTGTAAACTGAAACCTATATTAGACGCGCGTGTTACGGATATGTTTTTTTTGATACAGTACTTGAATACGCATACACTGCTCTGCTCGATGGGTTTACCGAGTGTAGGGCTGGTGAGAATGGTCTAGTGCTGGATGTTTATTTAAAAAGTTTAGACCCTTTGAAATACCATGAACTTTGGTACAAGCAATTGATCGGTACAAGGCTGAGCTCACCTACACCGTTCACCCTGAAGAACTATTTCTTTATATAACGCGCAGTTGTCGTAACGATTTAGAAGATTATTTCAATTGCCGCTATGTTGAGTGAAGAGTTCACGATTGAAAAGCTCGAGTCGGTAGAAATAAACCCTCGATTGGAAAAGCGTTCTTATAAACTTGTGTTTAATAATGTAGCTAACGATGAACTCTTTGTGCGTGCTTTTGATTGTATTCTAGACGTGTTTAAAGATGACTTACCAACCGGTTGTAAAGTGGGAACAAAAATAGTACTGAACGATATGAAAGCCATTCATATCGAATACAGGTTTCCCTATACTTTAAGCGGTGAAATATTATTAAGCCGCATATACTGCGTAATGCGAGCAATAATGATGTAATTGTAAACTCGATTAAGACCGAGTTTAGTATTTTGAAAAAAAGTGAATTGTATATATATATTTTGCTTGACATTTCCCCGATTATACGCATATTTCTATTGATTTGTGTTTATATATATATATATATATATATATATATATATTTTGCTTGATATTTCTCCTGTACTGTTATGTACATATTTTTATTGAAGTGTATATGAAATGTATATTTTATTTTATATATCACCATAATTGTGTGTGTGTGTGTGTGTGTATTTCTCCTGACCTGTTATGTACATATTTCTATTGAAGTGTATATGAAATGTATATTTTATTTTATATATATATCCATAATTGTGTGTATATATTTCTGTTATACGCATATTCCTCAAATGTATATTTATTTTCTATATATTTATAATAAAAAGAATGATGCAATGTTGTTTATTGTTATGCCTTCTACTACCGGTATTCGAAATATAATAATGTATACAACGGTATTGCGGTATCTGGCAACATTTAAGCCTTCTAAGCCAACTGGCTGATTAGGAGTCTATAATAGTGTATACAATGGTATCTGGCAACTCTGTCTTCGGAATACATGGCGCTATCTGGCAACTCATTTACAGCCAACTGGCTGATTAGGCGTATATAATAATAATGTATGCAATAATACTGCTAAAAAGAGGTATCTGCAACCAATGTTCCCTCTAAGGTGTGCGCGTGTGCGCGCGCACACGCGTTGTAAAACCCGCGCACACAGCAAAATAAAATGCGCACAGGCTCAAGTGGATCATGAGTCACGACAGTAAATGAAGTAATTTCAAAAATATACCGTCACACAAGGTCTGACCATTTGCATCAACATACTCTATAGTCGCTGTTTTAAGTATTAACCCTTTCCGCCCGACTTCGCTGACATCCGCGCAATTACGCAATACGGACTTTTTTTACTCTATGTATTTGCATTTTTTCTTTTATACATTAACGCATTAAATATAAACGTTCTATTTCTTATTTTTGCATAAAAACAAATAGTAATTATCTCATAATTCATAAAACAATAAAATTATTTTTTATTTTATTCCTATTTTGTGAATGGATAAAATCATGTATTAATCTTGATATTTTATTTTAAATTGCTAAATGCTAAAAATTGTTTTGAGAAATGATAACTAAAACAGTCATTTTCAGTTAGTTATTTTTATTTTATTTCTTTATTTTGTTGAATTTTATTTTACTATTTTTTATTTTATTCATATTTTTAGAATGGATAAAATGTTTTCTTTTTTAAAAATATATAATATTGTAAGCAGTTTTTAATATCCATTTAATAGTACCGTAATGATCAAGCTATCACCTTATGGAAATAATATTTATTAAGTATTTAATATTTATATATATTTCATTTTGAAGATAATAACGCTCAGAAAAGTTTGCACAATTTTTCACCATGAATCTAAATGTATGCACAACGAAAATTTCTTGCGCACACGGACTAAAAAAAATTAGAGGGAACATTGTCTGCAACCATTTACAGCCAAATGGCTGATTAGGAGTCTATAATAATGTATACAATGGTATCGCGGTATCTGGCAACTCAAGCCATTTACGCCAACTGGCTGATTAGGAGCCTATAAAACAACGCCAGCCCGGCTGGAAGTCTTAATGTGCACTTGGCTCTTGCCAGGTGAACACCTCTCCTCCTTTCTCTCCTCCTCCTCCTTTCTCTTGGGGGATAACGCCGCCTCCAAGTTTCCCCCCACCCCCCCTTTGCAACAACCCCCTTCCCCCTTTGCAACATTACATAATAACCTGCAACATTCTTGCACTCTCCCCTTTTGCGGCTATACTACTAATCACACCAAAAAACACCAGAAAAATGTGTTTTGGTTCAGAAAGGAGAAAAAGCACAAACGAATAATTACCAATGGGAGACCCAAAATGGGTGCACACACATTTCTACATTACTGTACAGTCATTACAGCCACACCTACACTTTTCCTCCTAAGTATATATATTGTAATGTATATGGTTGTAAATTGACTTTGTCCGCAATTGATATTGACCGTGACTTATTTTTGGTGGCAAGGTACTGGTATTGATGGGTACCGTAAAGAAATTGACTGGATTCTTTGGATCCGATATATTTGCATGGCAGTTATAAATAGATATAGAGTGTAACATATTTGTGGATAGTAGCCTATTATGACTTTGATCCTCTGGATCCAGAGATTCTATCTTTAGTTTTAAATTGATAATTAATTAGTTTTGTAAAAATTGGTTGTTGCCAATGTACAGGCAGTTTTTACATAGTGGAGCCACCTCGATCGGCCAAAGTGGCCCCTAGGGTGCCCACTATAAAAATTTCTTATGTTCTTAAGTCTTTTGATTAAGCTACTTACACCTAGTTCTGGTGGGCCACTATTTTGTTAAGCCGGGTTTTAGTTTTTAGTTCAATTGCAGTGGTTAATATTGATTTAAAGGTTGACTAAGTTGCCCAGTAAATTGGGGAACCACAAGAATTTTTTTTATGAAAAAAGAGCCCACTTAATTTAGCAGTCAAAAAAAATGTTTTTTTTTTTTTAAACTTTTTCTTTTTTTTTTGTTAATTAGGGAAACCAACTTCACTTGTTGGTTGGTTAGAAACAAGGTTATTATTTTTTATTCTAAATTTATTTTCTGGTAAATATTTGTTTTGTTTATATTTTATTTGGAAATATATGTGGTTATTTCTACGCATATCAACTTCTTTCAACACCACCACCTCATACGCCTATACCTCTGTCAAGAACTTTCATCTGTATCAAATAATACACCTCTTACATCTCTTGGATCCAACAGAGGTTCATTTTATTTGGACTCCTGGTCATAAAGTGATTGTGGGAAACGAATATGCTGATGAAATTGCAAGAAAGTCGCATATCTACGGCACAGAGTATGAGACACTAGTAACTTTTTCACAAATTAGAACCAAAATAAGGAAGACCTGTGACAGAATCACTGGGCGCGATACTTTAATGTTAGTGATCATGAATTATATACCAATGAATGTCAATCCTCCTAATCTCATTAGTTAGCTTACTATTAGTAGGCTGACCATATTTCCTTGAGACAAAAACGGGACATTGGGATGGCAAAAAAGGGACGGGGGTTATGTAATATTCTGTATTCATGAAAAAGTAAGTACATAAACCGGGACAAAATTGACATTTTTATTAAAACGACGGGACGGCCAGGAAATATTAAAAAAACGGTACTGTCCCGTTCAAAACGGTACGTATGGTCAGCCTAACTATTAGGCCTTATTTTCATTCTTTTCACGAGTGTTCTGGAATTTGCTCCAGATATGGAAAAACTATACACGCTTACAACATGGTATCGTATGTGGTACCTTTATTTCTTAATTAAATATAAACTACTAATTAATTTAATTAAATATCTACAAAATTGCCTCGGGATTGGCGACATAGCCTATTGGAAATGAAATAATTACCATACGTACATAGAACCCATATGTAGGCATCGGGCCTGCATAACAAGAAAAATTTATTATTTCGTGTTCAAAATTTTCCACTCCAAACTCATGAAAATTACATCGAGAAACGAGTCAACGAACTTTGCGAAATCAGCAAATAATAAAAATACGAAGATTATATTATATCGGCTCGCTCGGAGCTGCTATGTTACAGCGATACTTTAAGCAAGGAAGATGCGCTTTGTTTTCCTATAAGTTCTGAGTGAGGTCCTCTTGATATAAAACTTAATAACTATAAGAAGGATAGGCCTGCCTGTTCCTTCAGGTGTTTAAATAGTGACTGCCTATATTAGTTACATCGAGTCAACTCATTGTGTAGCTCCATCGTACCACGGCCCTACATCAAAAAAGATCGTCGCGCCCTACATCGAAACAGAAGCGAGGCCCAACGAAATAATAAGGTAAGGCAATTCCTTTCTTTACCATTAGGCAGCGCAAATACCGAAGGCAAATAAACAGAGGTCCTTTGAAGACCTACACATACATATTTCTCTAATGAAAAAACATAGGGCTTTTGTCGTTAACTCTCGACTGAAATCTGCTGGGAATTTCCAACGGATGAGGGTATCAGGCAATCAACCCATAGCCCTATATAATTTTTTCACACCAGAATTGAAGATGGTGTTGGCTTCCATATTGTCCTTTTTCATCTCTCACTTCATGCTTTCATTATTCATGAAATCTCTAGTCACTTATAATTTAGTGTAACTCACGTGTGTGTGTGTGTGTGTGTGTGTGTGTGTGTGTGTGACCCTTCGTGGTTGGATGAGAAAACGGAATAATAATAATACTATAATACCATAGTTTCCAACAAGAGATCAATAAAGTAACATAAATATCAACTGTTGCCGCAAAATAGAAGTCAACATATTCCTTCCTTCCTTGAATAATCAGTTTTAAAATTAGAAAGAGCCGTTTTGAGCAGAAAACTAAGATTTATTTATAAAAAGACTGAACAGTTCGCTAGAACAACGTGAAAAAAGTGTAAGCAGCTGACGAGGAAGCTTCTAACAGTGGCTGTATCCTCCAGCGCGTGACACGTCAACGCGAAGAAGAGGCGACGTCAAACCGAAACATCAACGAGCTGGTGGCCAAACTTCCTCAAATCTTCGTGCAGCGGGCTCTCTACGGTTGGCCAGACTGGCAGTCGACGGCCTGTTGCGTGGCACGGTCAGAGTGCCGATCGGCTCCTGGAGCCGGACCTATTCTCAGCGTGCTATTTTTTCATTTACGGGGAGCAATTGCGTGCTCCTCGGACTACTCTTACTCTCCGGCGACATAAAGACTAATCTAGGCCCCACTACAACTTACACATGTCACCATACACAAAGACAGACACAATAGCACCATGAGACACATACAGAAGTATAATATTAACATATTACAGTACAATGTAGATGGCCTCACAAACAAAATCATGCAGCTTAGGGAATTCATACACAAACAAAACATTCACACAGCGCTTATACAAGAAACAAAATTAAAACGCACACACAAAACACCCACCATCCCTGACTTCACGGCGATCCGTCAAGATCGTACTGGGGGTCACGGGGGTGGACTCATCACTTACATACGTAAAAGCATTAGCTACACTGATGCCACCCAAAACATTACAAACACAATCCAAGCAGATAACACGATAGAAATACAGGCAGTTAACATTAAAACACGCGCAAAACACACCACACTAATCAACATTTACACTACAACCCACCAGATAGTTCACCTCAGGTGCCAGCCAATTACAATCCACAGTTACACAATCTGGCCTCTCCCACTAATGTCATCTTAGGAGGAGACTTCAACGCTAAAGACACTAGTTGGTACCTGCACAACCAAAGCAATACCAGAGGCGCCAACATAGCCACACAAGTTCACAACTAAACAGCCTCTTCATTCTTAACAATACAGAAGAACATGCATATACAGGCATACCTCGCTTTACGAATTATTGCGTTCCCAGCGTCCAATCGTAAAGTGAGGCATCGTAAAGCGAGGCATTATTTCCCATAGGCTTAATGTTATATTAAGGGATACGTTCTTGGAACAAATTTATTAAAAAAAATCGCAAGAAAAGGTAATAAAACGATAATTTATGCAGCAATGGTTTAATGAAATGAAAAACAAAGCAAAGATATATGTAAAAAGACACAGAAAGTTTAATTTTTATTTGACTCACTCGTAGAAGCACCTTCAGACGCACTTGTAGATGCAGTCGTGGATGGAGGACTCTTGAAAAATGCATCCAAAGTGGTTTGTTTTAAAGAAGATTTTTTCTTTTCAGATAAAAATGCTCCGCCAGAGTGAACAAACGCACGTACGAACGATATGTACTTATTTTTGACGTTACGATTTATTTTTGACGTTTAATATTGTTTTTTTTAACTTTATTTTTTATTTCGTTTAAAACAAAATTCGTAAACCCGGGGTATCGTAAAGCGACGCGTCGTAAAGCGATGTATTACTGTATACCACATCAAGCAGGATACTCAAACTCCTCCCCAGACATAACGTTCTGTTCCCCTCACTAGCAACACATACACACTGGAGAACAGAAAAACAACTGCCATCAGACCACCTGCCCATCATCATTACAACACGTTCTACACTCTGTCCCAACAGCCTTAGGCACACTTACAGAAATTACAAGAAAGCTGATTGGGAACAGTTCAAAATACAGACTGAGGAACAATTCACCACATTAAACAGTACACCCATCATAAACATCAATACAACACTCAAGACATTTAATCAGATCATCAATAATGCAAACAAATACATACCTTAGGGCAACATTAGGAAATACAACCCAAATTACACTATAGAAATAGCCCACCTCATAAGACAACGTAACAACCTCAAACATAACACACAGAAGCCATAAAACAGCAGATACAGCAGCTCAACACAGAAATAAACAACAAACTCAAAGAAAAACAAACAGAAACATTTAGGGAATTCATAACAACACTAAACCACTCCACGGACCACAGATACATCCAGGCTATACAAGACTATAAACAGCATTACCCACTCTAACAGCCGCATTCACACCTCACACACGGCTATCTGTCGCAGCCAAAATAATATCCCAACATATACACAACAAGCTAACATTCTAGTTAATCAGTACGCGAAGATAAGTCACTTAAACAGAGACAACCAGAAACACGCAGACAGACAAACAACCAGACACAAGAAAACCTACAGGCTACAGACTCGACATGACCATTACACCCTTTAATACAGACTAGACCACCATCATCATCAAAAACATTAAGAATTCGAAGGCTACTGGACCAGACAACATATAACATACACCTTAAACACTTGGGCCCACATGGAATATTAGCTCTAACAAATATCAGCAAATATTCATACCAACACTGTATTACTCCTGACATATGGAAACAAGGTAAAATTACACTGTTCAAACCAAACAAAAATCCAACAGAACCAGCTTCCTATAGACCCATTACTTTACTATGCACACCTTCCAAAGTAACAGAAAGGCTAATATTACAGGCCGTCAAACCGAAAATATCCGAGTTTTACTTAATCATATTGAGGCTTACTTTAACTCGGAAAACCCAGGTTACTTGTAACTATAGGCTTATGATGCTTAGGTCTAAATTACTCTACCGTATGGTACATATTTAATATAGTTGCTATATACCATAAACTCCACACTTGGTACAGTAGGATTCTTCTCATCTTGCATGCAAAATAAATTAATAAAAACTAAATATGGACAAAAATATTAGTTTTGGCAACATTACAATAATTTTAACAGAACACTTTACTATTTGACAAAGAATAATTAAAATATTAATATTTTTACTTGATTTGACCCTTAAACTTTATCCTTAATAGAATGTTATGATGACGTAATGTATGGCATTATTGCGGAAATTATCATTGTTTAGAAACGGAAAAGGTGTTTGTGGAAAGTGTACTTAATTAATTTATTTATATACATAATGAAACCTTTGAAATAGACGTTCACCAAATTTTCGGTTACTTCAGTGATTGTTTCTGCACGAAATACGGCATGTTTACTTAGATTGTTGAAAAGTTATTAAGGAACTCAAATATAGAATGAGCTGCTTTGTGTTGATTAATGCCATTCTGATAAAAGCTACATCGGGATTCATTCGTTGCCACTAGGCGATATATGCCGTTCTAATCGGCCACTTCTGGCTTCACTGTTGCAACGAAGGTGATTTTGACACCTGAAAATTTGTCTTGAAAGATCTTTGAGCTGAAACTACACTTCTTCCATGCTCATAATATTGCTCAGTTATGAAACGCAGCTGTTCCACAGTCCATGCAGTCATCTTGAAGGGTTAGTTTTAACTAACACTTTTATTTTGTTTTGTATCTTATCTTGTCTTGTATTGTCAAAACCTATACAATCCTGTACAAACTTGTAACTATCCTCTTTCGAATGATGCGTATGATTTTATAAAAGGACTTATACTTTAAGAGTTACAGGGGTTTCTTTTGGGTCCCATTTCTCTGGATCACCCTATGTAACAGTTTTTTTGCGCACACCTTACAGGTCGCTACAATTGGTGTAGAACAATGCGGTTTTTCACCATTCGATGCTGCGTCTTTTTATTGTGCAGTGCCCATGCTAAAAAAAAATTCCCGAACATAAATCCTGCCCCCCCCTTTAGGGGTACAGTTCTTCCCATTTCTTCATTTTTAATCATAATTTTGGCACAAAATGGGGGAGGGGTGGGGTAATGGGGGAGGGGTGTGGGGTTAATGGGGAACTCAGAAAAATAGATGCGATATATATGTATATGTAACCAAAAAAAATTAAAGTAAATCCTTTGCAATTTGGTCAATAAAACTATAGAAATGAACGCAGTCATGAAAATCTTAGGCTTCAAATCCGAGCTCATTGTATTAAGATTTGTGAAGCTTTAGATTTTCATGGCTGCGTTCTTTTCTGTAGTTTTATCCAAAAAAAATTAAAGTAAATCCTTTGCAAGGTGCCAGCCCCCTTCCCCCCTTGGGGGTAATGGGGGAAGGGTGGGGGTAAATGGGGGAGAGGGGTGGGGTAATGGGGGACGGGGTGGGGTTAATGGGGAAACTCAGAAAAAAAAATGATAACCAACATCGATTCTGGTCAGGAAGATCATGCTTATCACAACTAATGGAACACTATAACAATATTATTGATGCACTCGAAGCAATGAAAACTATGATTTGGTGGGCCGCAGGGCCCCCAATTACTGTCGGTTCAGTTATTTGGTCAATAAAACTATAGAAATGAACGCAGTCATGAAAATCTTAGGCTTGAAATCCGAGCTCATTGTATTAAGATTGTGAAGCTTTAGATTTTCATGGCTGCGTTCTTTTCTGTAGTTTTATTGAATGAATAATTGGTTTGCCAGTAACTGGAAGGCCGCAGGCACCCCAATTACTGAGGCCCAAGGTGAGAGGAATAGGAATGATACCCAGATAAAGGGCTACTGATGTTCAAAATAAAATACGCCGTAGGCCCACAATTCAGCCGAAGCACCGCAGATCTAGCAAAATCGGCGCGTAGCGCCGACCTTTTGCTAGTCTTATCTATTATATATTTTCGCCTTTCTGTTTGTTTGTCTGTCCTTTATGCAAGCGCAAACCGTTTGACCTAGAGCTACCAAATTTGGCACGAGAACCTCTTATGGGATGAAGAATGTCAACACAGAGTCGGTCAGCCAGTCTGTTTGTCTGTTTGTATGTTAGCGGAACGACTCGGCGTTGCCGGGGTGGATGTTGAACGCTATAAGCTAACGAAATATCACGACTTAACCTAACCAATCGTCATGGGACCTAACCGGGCATTCAGTTGACCTAACCGGGCATTCAGATAACCCGGGCAACGCCGGGTACCTCACCTAGTGTTAACTAAGGAGGCTGGGGCCCCTGATCTTCAGGTGATCCCACGGTACAGTAAAAGTATTTTCTCATAAAGCCATTAGCAAAAAAAACTTGCGTTTTCAGTATATTATTCCCATAAAAGTGGTTGAACCAACTTATTGAGAAACCTTGATAAAAGTGGTTGTAGCTCGGTTTTTTAATCTAGTTAAAAAAGTTGGTAATGGCTAAAGATGGTTGACTTGTAGAGTTCAAAGTGGTCCTTTGAACCATCATTTACCCTGAAGGTCGAAATCGACACTTTTAATTGATTGAATTAACCAGTTTTCCTTTTCACTATTTCAGTGCACTGTAATTTAAACTTGTGAAGATTTCTTAGTCGAATCTATGAAGAAAGTTTATTCAGTTGATATTTGAAAAAAAAAAAAAAAAAGTCCATCAAATCTAAGAGTAAATTCTTATTCAGTTTTAATAACTAAATGTTTGGGATCTATTTTAAAAAACTTGTAGGCTTAACCCTTTAAGCCCTGAATTTTTTGTAGGGTTAAGTTATGAATGCGTATATTTGAAACGTTAGCAATTGGCATCTTCAGTCCTTAAAGGGTTAATTATATCGTACAAATAGGCGCAATACTTTCTCTGTATACTTTTTCACTTACGTTATTATTAAAAGGTGTTCCTATTTGCTTAAAAAAATACCAAATAGATAATTTAATGGATGTACTAGATTTTAAACAAAGTTGCCACACTCAAGCATTAGGAAGATGTATTCTGAACTAAAGCTTTTGCTATTTGCACTTTAGAACCAGTGCTCATTTCAAAATTTTGACAGTCTTCAGTGTGCTCTCGCGAGAAACAATGTATGTTAGTCGACCTTGGTTTCAAGCATCAAAATAGTCTTCAGATGTCAAAAAATAAATACAGTAAAGAATTAAAACTAAATGTTACGGGTAACCATTTATAATTTTTAATATAATATAAATGTTACGAATGACTATTTATAATATATAAGTTCTAACCACGACTGAAACGTCCTTATTGGCTTTACCTTCAAACATTTAATTTGTTTCATTTGGAAGTTAAATCGGATCTTTTCCGTTTGACTGCCGCCATTGAAACATAAGAGGCGAGTGCCCCCAGCCTTCTTTACTTAGCCTTATAAGGCTAACTAACGAAAATATCACGACCTAACCTAACCAATCGTTAGGTCAACTGTACGACCTTGACGATTGGTTAGGTTAGGTCGTGATTTTTTGTTAGTTAGCCTTATAAAGGTAACTAAAGAAGGCTATGTTTCAATGGCGGCAGTCAAACGGAAAGGATCCGTTAACTCGGCTTGGGCTAATAAACGAAAACAAATGTACATACAGTCTTTTAGTTGATAAAATTAAAAACTACAAATATAAAACTAAAATCCGAACACATTTAGATGTCTAAACGAAAAGTCATTTTAGAATACTGTAAGCAATCAGTTAGTATAATTTCTGTTTAAAGTATTTCATTTCTTTTAAAAGAATTTCTCTCTCTTCAGGTATCCACGACTCCACTAGTTTCCCAGTGATAATCATGGCACCATCGGTTAGAACCCTGGCAGAATATAGAAGATTAATTTTACCATGATTTTCTCTGATCCATGAATACGGCCCTGTTGCTAATACGAGTCAAAATGCTCACCTAACGATTTCCATGAACGGCTCAACTGGCCACTCTATTCATGCGAGACTATTTTATTCAGTCCGAGGTTACCCTTCAAACCTAAAATGTTAATTTTACTCTAGTCGTATTTCTATTACTCGCAATCTTATGAAATTAATTTTATATCCAATCAATAAATTAGTTTTTATTTTGGAATAAAATTTGGCAACTTTTAATATTACCATCATTTTTCCTTATGAAATTTACGCAGAAATGATCCAAATTACTAGGTTATTTCTGAGAGATTTAAAGGTAATGTAGATGAGTGAGAAGAGCACGAGGATGGGAAGTGAATAATTACTGTACAACATTGAAAAAAAAAACGGAAATGAGATCGTCATTTTTATGGCTAATTATATGCGTAGATTGAGAAAATAACTCATTCATTTGTATCCCCCACCGATTTTATGAAAATGATCCTAGTTCATTGTATCATTTTGAGAACCACTTGTTCTCTGAACGCATCTTTTACATTTTGTCAGTCATGCACAGGGGCGTACCTAAAGTATTTGGCACCCGGGGCGTACCTAAAGTATTTGGCACCACGGTCGGCGGGATCTTTCCTTTGGCACCCCCAATAAATAATTTTTAAAATTTAAACACACAGAAATATATTGTTGCCAAGTAGATTTTTAAACAGACAGTATGTCATAGCAATTGGAAATAAGAAAAATGCAGGACA
>JAJOZX010022121.1:0-12500 GCA_023014485.1 Bathynomus jamesi
ATAAAACCTGCAACAGTCGCTGAATTGAGAGCAGCCATTGAACGAGAATGCACACAAATACCAAACGAAATGTTTCGTGATGTTTGCGATTCCATTGCTTCGCGTTATCAGCAGTGCCTGGACCAGAACGGACGTCAGTTTGAAAACAGGCGTTGACAAAACAATTAAATAATGTCTGTAGATTCTATTACATTTTGAAAATGAAATGTATTTTAATAAACACTGCCTTTATAATTATTTAAAGTGTGTATACATTTTTTGGGACGCCCTGTATATATATATATATATATATATATATATATATATTATATATATGTTATACACGAGCCGTATAGTTCCCAATGACCCACCATATTTTCTCTGTAATGTCTAGACAGCCTTTGATGCATAAACCATATGGGTCCTTAATGACCCATACAACGCTCCCTCTGCGAAGCGTGAACGATACACCAGACAGACACTGCCGCCTACACAGTATCCGGTCACTGGGTTCGCTTTTGTGTGCCTCGGTATCTGACGTGGGATAACTTAGGGATATAAAAACACGAAATGCGAAGGAAAGAATCAGAATGTAACTTTCGCTTCGTCAGGAAAGAGATAGGCTGGGTTGCGGTCAAGTTGTTCTCCGAGTAAGGTCCGTCAGGGAAATTGCTCGTTAAAGACTAAATTTGAGGGAATTCATTGAGTTGAATATTGAGTTTATGAGAGAAAAATTGAGGGCCATTAGTTTAACTACAGCGAGAGAAGTAGTGGACTGGCACTTTTTATCTTGAGTGATTAATTTATCTTTAAGTTTAATTTAAGCTACAACTAAACTCGATTATACTATATTTCATGAACTTTGACTGAACTTGTAACCATCAAACTGTGTCTCTAATTCACTAATTAAAAGCTACTCAATTTAACTATTTCATTATCAATTACACTTAGAACCGGGGTTCAGAAGTAAGCAGAAGATAAAGAATTCACGCAAAGGGTCACCAGATTAAGAGAAAGGCTAATCATAATAATTAAGGAAAAAACAAACAAACGAGCGTCTAAAACTTCACTTTTAATTTTTGTGACTTCGTGGTGACCTGCAAATAAATAAACATTTGTAATAAAAGGGGTCCCGTCAACAAGAGAGAGAGTCACCTTTTTATTACATATATATATAGGAGCAATCCAAGAATGAGCACCCCAAATCAAGTTTGAGGGCAAGATGACAGCATCATTTTTCAAACTGAAGTGTTACCATTATTGGTTGAAGATCCATTGCTAGTAATAAATTGATGTAAGGGAAAAAATCTCACTAAAAAAGTGATGCTGTGTGCTAAGTGCGATCAAGCAATGACCTGGAAATTTTTTTGGAGGAATGTTGATATTAAAATCCTTTAATTTGGATTGAGGTCGAACTGGGGTGCTGTTTTTTGGATTGGGGTCTAACTGGGGTGCTGTTTCTTGGATTGGGGTCTAACTGGGGTGCTTTTTCTTGGATTGGGGACTTAGGGGTGCTTATTCTTGGATTGTTCCAAAGTAACTAGTTATTAGGTATTAGTTATGTTTCAAAAGGTAACTAGTTCCTAATTATTTTAAAAGTTACTTTCGACATTTTTCCTGGTTTTAACGAGCATTTGATCTTGATAAAAGTACTTTCCCTAACAAGTGATACTTGCCAAGATTGTTCATTTCTTTCGTATTGATTGCGATTTAACGAATAAACAAGAAGATTTTTATCATATCAGCATTAGATATATGTTGTCCATAAACTTGCCCTGTGCACAATATGTACAGTTGCCCACATATGTAATGTTCCTCACCTCACAGGCGACTCCGTACATGTGGCAACGCCGGAGTGTTAGTCAAGGTACCCCAGCTGGGGTAAGGTGGGGTGGAGGGGTGACAACCGAGTCCAACAACATATAACACAGACATATACAGGGTGTTTCAGGTCGACCCTAGAAATATGGAAATTGGCGGAATTTGTAGCAAGTAGGTAGTAATTCAATGTTTCAGGTCGACCCTATAAGAAGCGACGAAGTATAATACAGTATGTTGTTTTACACTTCTTATAAGTTACATAATTACTATGGTGGCAAACTTCAAATACCAAATGCCAAATACAAACTACAAATTCTGCCAATTTCCATATTTATAGGGTCGACCTGAAACACCCTGTATATCTAAAGGACAATTGAATATGCAGTCATTGACATACAGGTAATTATAATGTAATGTCTGTGTTCATAAAGATAAAAAATTAATATGATCGTGAACAGCGTTAAACTCCATGTAGTTTACTAGTCTTATACAGTAATAAGGTTCCATTATGATTACTGCAAATCCATATGAACAGCTACTACAATAGAACTATGGTATCACCTGAAGATCAGGGCCCTCATGTATTCTTGTTTTTTGCTTTACAGTACCAAAATATAATAATAAATTAAATTGAATGCCCAGTTAGGTCAACTGTACGCCCTTGACGATTGGTTAGGTTAAGTTGTGATATTTTCGTTAGTTTTAACGAAGATATCATTTGGTAATTGAGGCTGGGGGCCCTGATCTTCGGGTGATCCGAACTTTTTATATACTAGTGAAAGCGAAATGCTCGCCTGCAGGAAATTTTTGCATTTTTCGCGTAGGCTATAGTTTACGCGAAAATATCCAGCAGGCGGAAATTTGACAATTTAAACTAATGTTTGGAAGATAGTAAAAAAATAAAACTTAGATCATTAAAATACTTTATTTGGAAAGTAAATTCAGTATATTGTAATAAAACATTTTAAATTATACTGAATTATTACTGTATAGCAAGAATGTCATGAATGCCGATAATTTCACAACCCTTCCGAATGGTCTCCCTCATTTTGTGTAGGTTATCCCATGCAGAGACAATCCATTTAGCATGAGGAGGTTTCAGTGTGGAGAGCTTCAAATCTATCTTATCAAGAGATTCATTTACGGTGAGTGCTGCTGAAACTTTATCCGCATACCAAGAGGTAAAACTTGCCTTGATATACCTCAACCTCGACCAATCATAGTCCAGAATAAATGTCTTCATTCATGACGTAATTTTAATCTGTAAGATTATAACTAGCAACTGTTGACCGCGAAATTATGATGTCGCGAACTCGTCCAAGGATATGAAACAGCGAAAATTTGCTGCCGCGAAATTAACTTGGTTTAGAGTATATATACTTATAAACTCGTACAATATTCTACTGATGTTTGTGAAATGACGTTGATGGGCCAAACCGAGGTGGTGACATGGTTACTGGCATGATCTGGCATGGTTACCACGTTTCTATACCCTATGACGAACACCGACTCTGAAAATTAATCCAGCTCAAGATAAAATTGCACAGCGAGTGGATAATTGGTATGCCGGAAGCAGGCGCCTCTGTAGCTGATATAGCAATGGAACTGGGAATTTCGAAGCCTACTGTTCGGCGCTGGGTGCAGAGGTGGCAAGAGAGTGGGAATATGTTAGATCGTCCTAAGTGTGGGGCACCAAGAAGGACCACTCAAGAAGAAGGACCACTCAAGAAGAAGACCGGGGAATAATGAAAGTGCAGAACGATCCTATCAACAACGTAGTCGCCATTCGAGAGACACGACATATGGGCGTGTCAGTGGACACCGTAAGGAGACGGCTGCATGAAGCAGGATATCACCACCGTATCCCGCCAAAAAAGAAAGGATTGAGGAACGACATCGTCAGGGCAGGGTCTCGTTTGCGCTCCAGCATATAAATGATGATCTTTCATACTGGAGCAGAGTTATCTTCTCTGACGAGAAGACGTTTGCGTCCACAACTTAGGCCGTCTTCGGTGTTGGCTAAAGGACAACACGAGATATGCCCGCCAAAATATTTACGAAGTGGCACGGAGTGGGCAAGTGACGGCGAAGGTGTGGGGATGGATGCACCTGCAAGGACTTGGAGAGCTGACTGAGATCCACGGGGGGTTTACCGCAGATCAATATATAGAGATCATGGAGGAGGTGACGCTGCCTTCTGTACGCAGATTACATAGGCCTGCGAATGAGAACTTTTTAAGAGTTGTTTTCTTACTAATAACTGATTTTATATAATTTAACTACGGGAATTTCGAATAAGGTGTCCATTTTTTTCTATCACATAAGGATTTTCTGCAAACTGGAACGGAAAAAATAACATAAGTAAATATTAGTTATTCCAATTTACATTAAGTACCTATTTCGCTTCTTTATACTAATTACAAATGCAAACAACTTTAAAAAGGAAGAAGACTATTAACGTCAATTACATATTCATCTTTATTTGTCCTGAGTTTTCTTGTGAGATCTATGCCTTTTAGTCTCAAATGTACGCGCTGTTCCTTTTCTTTTATGTAATAATTCTGGAGTATCCCGTTTCAACATCCAGCAGTAATCAGCCATCATGCTGATGTCCCACCTTCCCTGATATCTCTTCTCCATTTCTTTGATATCTTCGTGAAACCGTTCTCCTTGTTCTTCGCTGAGTGCTCCGAGATTCTCAGGGAAGTAATCCAAGTGTGAATGTAAGAAATGTAATTTTTCGTATTACAACCCAACTCTTTGAACTTATTTAGCATGTTGTTCACAATGTTTTGGTAATTTGGGTCGTTGTTGTTCCCCAAAATTTGCTGATAACATCCTAAAAAGCAATCCACGTTACTTTTTCAAGATTGTTCATTGTTCTTTCAAAGTGTTCATCGAAAGTCAATTTTATAATCTGGGGACTAAGAAAATTCCTTTTTTCAATTTTGCTTCCGAAAGAGTTGGGAATTCACCACACAGGTACTTAAAACAATCTCCACCTTCGTCCAAGGCCTTAACATATTGCTTCATCAAGCCCAATTTTATCTGAAGCGGAGGTAAAAGGACTTTCTTCGTGTCAACCAAACTTTCACGTTGAATGTTTTAAGAACCAGGTGTCAGGGTGACCCCTGCGTGGCCATTCCTTTTTTATCCAGTGCTGAGTTCTTGCTCGGCTTTACCATTCACACAAAAACATGGAAACTTCGTATAACCTGGTTGTTGACCTAACAACATACAAATCACTTTCAAGTCTCCACAAAGTAGCCAACCGTGTTCTTTGTATTTAACCTTAGCTAGAAGCTCAAGTTTTTCATACGTTTCCTTCAAGTGAACCGAATGAGCCACAGGAACGGATGCATACAAGTTACCGTTGTGAAGGAGGACGCCTTTTAGACTACTTTTGGAGGAATCAATGAAAAGTCTCCACTCATTTGGGTCATAGACTGCAGCGCCTAGCTTAAGTATTAGTTCCGAAACATTGATGCAATATACCAGTGAATTTTCATGAGAAAAATATTGAATGAATTCTTTTCCTCAATTTCTGTACCAGTAAAATGACGTCCCGGGAGAAAGCAAGTTCTTTGCACAAAGTCTGGATCCCAAAATCTCTGAAGAATCCTTCGGGAGACACAAATCTTTTACCAAATCATTAAGTTCACTTTGTGTAAACAATTGGGGTTTACCAGATGTTTCGGTTTGAAAACAATCAATATCATCGTTTCCATCGGCATCAGACACCGAATCGGATGAAGTTATATTAAGAGTATTTGGTTTACTATACCAGGTCCATGAGCAACAGGTCTTAAGCAGACTGAAAGTTTGGCTAAGAAATTTCCTTTTTTTTTTAGTATTGTAGCCTTGCACCTTACATGAATAAAAAGCAGTTATTGGTATGATTTCTAGGCTCACCCCAGACCATTGAAATCCCAAAAGGTAAAGAATCCTTTTACCTTCACTCCACAGTCTAAGTTGTTCAACACAAACACTGCAAACTTTATGTGGAGCCCATGATTTTTCTTGATCCCCAAGTTTCATTCCGAAGTACGCATAGTATGCTTTCTTGACGAAGTCTGTAAAATCTCGCTTTTGTTTTTTCACAATAAATTTTCCACAAATATAACAGAAAATGTTTGGGCTATTTACACACCCTCTGGTTGCCATAGTAACAAATAAACAAATTTCAAAAGAGAAATATAGCCACCGCGAACCTTTGAATAATAAAGAACTATAACCTCGCACGCACTAAACAGACTGACTCATCTCGTGGTTTGTCAATCACTTATATATTAGCGGTGCGTTTCTCTTATGTTCCCGAAGACGCTATGACGCCATTGCAATTATAGGCAGTAGTCTTTAATCAAAATTTAATTGAGTCAATTTTAATGAAAATTACTTACATATGTAATATGAAATATGACATTTTGTGAAAAATCTGTACGTGATGGCGAAAAATGAATATTATTTTCGGAATCAGCGTGCTAAAATTACTATACAAGTGATAAAATATTTCGGACAACAAAACCATCGCAGGCCTGTGTTATCTTTATGCAGGTATGTTGTATTTGTGTGTTATAGAATATTTTACTATTACTAGAGTAAGATTTATGTATTACACACATTTGTATGTCCGGTTTCCACATTTACATGGGACGAATAATGGTCATAAAATTATTTTTTAACTCTTTCAGCACTATGACAACACTTTAGGATTTTATTCTGGATAACTGCAGATTGTATTATTTGTATAACAGCGCACAATTACATTTAGCTGAGAGTGTGTAACCGCGCAGTTAATTTTCCGCATTTATATTATTTTTATATTAGTTACCGACAAACCAATTTTGCGCGTACCAAATTGTATATATTTTATCATTGTGTAATTTTAAGAATCATATATAATCTTTATAAATAAGTATTGTACATAAATTTATATATATATTATTTAATTAATTCAGCTGTATATAAATAACAAAATCTTCTGTAAAATAACCTCAGCCAACCAAGAACTCAATAAACTCTGAAAACGACCGGCTTTTCCTTCAAGACGCCAACCCCCCAAACGACAGGGAGAGAAGAGGACACGAGAGGCCCCTAAAAGAGATACCCAACAAAGCGATAGCTTGCCTCTCGTATCCTTCATTCTTCCCGGCAACTACAAGTAGCACCAAGAAGGAACCAGCTACAATTGGTGACCCCGGAGTGACCCGAAGCAGCCAGCGGAAGCAGCATCCTTCAGTCGCCGGGCGGAACAAACCGAAGCCACGCCTCTTCGCCGCCCACCCGTAGTAGCCGGTCGGAACCAAAGCAGCAGCAGACCCGAATTACATTCCCGCAAGATGGAATCTGTTGAATCAGGAGTGCACCATGTCACCATCAAGCCACCCACGTTCTCTGAAGCGTCGGCCGCAGGATGGTTCTCCATCATGGAGGCACAATTCCACATTTCCAGAATAACATCCGAAGAGACCAAATTTTTCCATGTTCTAGCCTCGTTACCCCCCGAAGTCGTCTCACGAATTTCAGCAGCAACTCTCTCCAACAAGTCGTACACCGATTTAAAAGAAGAAATCGTGAGTCATTACGAAAAGACGAAGCCAGAACTCTTCGAACGACTCATCTCCAACACTCCTCTCACTGGAAAGCCCTCCCAATTCCTTCAAGATATCCACCAAACGGCACTGAAGGTGGGCGTCAGCGATGATTTGGTGAAGCATAAATTCATCCAGGCGCTCCCATCCTCAATAGCGCCCGTCGTAGCAGCACAAAAGGAGCTGACGCTAACTCAACTCGGCAAACTAGCCGATGAGTTAATACCGTTCGCTCAACAAAGCTGCTACGCGGCGCCAACGTCAACTCGAGCCAATACAAGCCCAAGAACGAATATCCCCATCGGCCTAAAACCCTTCAGCGAGAATCAGCGGCCGGTGGTGTGCCGCGCGCACCTTTATTATGGCCCCCAAGCAAGGACCTGCAGGCCATGGTGCAAGTGGCCAAATAAAGATGACGCCAAGCTGCTCCCCTCGTCACGCCCAAATTCAAGATCTTCCTCACCATCAAGAGAAACGTCGGAAAACTAGATAAGCAGGCTGTGATTAACGCGACGTCCGGCCTGCCGCTGATCTCAGTCGCAGCTCGCATCGCCAGTCTGAAGGTCAATTTTATCATTGACACAGGAGCGAGCATCTCAATTTTACCACCAACTTGTGTCAATGATTGTCAACTCCACCCAACCGCAGTAAAGATTTCCACCGCAAACGGTCAGCCGCTCGAAATATTCGGAGAAGTAACACTGGACATATCAATTCCTAAATTACGAAGAATATTCAGGTGGCCATTCGTCGTCGCCCAAGTCTCCAGTCCACTTCTCGGCGCCGATTTTCTATCCCATTATGACATCCTTGTGGACTGCAAGCATGGCATTTTGAAGGATAGAGCAACAACTCTTCAAGCCACTACTAAACCTGTGCAATCCAAAGACCTTCACCTCATCAATATTAACCCTACCGACAAATTACCTCAAGAAATCAGGAACCTGCTTGACAAGTACTCCTCACTACTGAAACCACTCAACCGCAGAAAGTTTCCACCAACACTGTCAAGCATACCATCGACACTGGCAGCGCACCACCAGTGTTTGCAAGCCCTCGACGTCTTCCACCCGATAAATTATCCTCAGCTAAGGCTACTTTCAACAACTTACTTCAAGATGGAATTATAGAACCCTCAAAATCACCATGGGCCTCACCGTTACACCTCGTTCCGAAGAAGATACCAGGCGAATGGCGGGCGTGTGGTGATTATAGAAGCCTAAACGCTGTCACGAAACCGGACAGATATCCACTTCCTCATATAAGAAGTCTGTCAACATCTCTGCACGGAAAATCATGCTTTAGCAAAATCGATCTAGTCAGAGCATATCACCAAATTCCAGTCCACCCAGAAGATATCGAGAAAACGGCTATAACAACTCCATTTGGTTTATTTCAGTATTTATACATGCCATTTGGTTTAAGAAACGCCCCTGCAACATTTCAACGCTTCATGGATACAATTTTCAGAGGAGTTGACTGCGTATTTGTGTATCTCGACGATATTTTAGTCCATTCAAATAACGCAGTTGACCATTTGAAAGACTTAGAACGCGTATTCAAGATCCTTCAAGAACACAATTTAAGAATTTCCTTAGAAAAATGCATATTTCAGCAATCCAAAATTGAATTTCTGGGTCATGAAGTTTCCCCAGCAGGCATTCGTCCTCCTGTAAACAAAGTCTCCGAAATTCAAGATATTCCCCAACCGCAAGATTACCAAAGCCTCAGAAGATTCCTAGGAATGACGGGATTCTATCGCCATATGATACCCCGTTACGCCGATTTAGTCTCACCTTTAAGTGAAATCGTCAGAACTCAAGTCAAAAGCAAAAGTCTACAGTGGAACGACGAAGCAATTCAAGCCTTTCAAGATGTCAAGGATGCACTACGGAACGCCGTTACGCTTTGTCATCCTCTTCCATCAAGCTCAATCCTTCATTTAGTTACGGACTGCTCACAAATAGCAGCTGGAGCAGTTCTTCATCAAATAATCGACAGCACACCAGTTCCCATCGCCTTCTTTTCCAAGAAATTAACTACAACTCAGCAAGCGTACGCCGCATACGATAGAGAATTACTCGCAGCATACCTAGCCGTCCTGCATTTCCGTCAATTTTTAGAAGGTCGTCAAGTAATACTCTTCACGGATCACAAACCGATGGTTTCTGCCTACAAGAGTCCCTTACGAGCCAAGACAGACCGACAACAACGTCATTGGTCTGCCATCACGGAATACGTATGCGATGTAATACATATCTGTGGATCCGAAAACGTCGTAGCGGACTGCCTTTCACGCAACGTAAACGCAGTACATATCGACGCTTTCGATTTATCAGCAATCGCGGAATCTCAACAAAAAGATCAAGAAACGCAAGAATTTCTCCCACGTCTCAAGCCGTTCCCGTTTCCAGAAAATACAACTTTATATTGCGATACATCCACGCCATATCCCCGTCCTTTTGTTCCCAAGCAGCATCGATCTTCCATCTTCAATCAATTTCATAATATTTCTCATCCAGGCATCAAGCAATCACTTCGTATCATTAAATCAAGATACTTTTGGCCCTCAATGAATAAGGATATTCGAACTTGGTCCCGAAATTGTGAATCATGTCAATCCTCAAAAATTTCTCGCCATACAAAATCAGAAATAACCCCCTTCGATTTACCAAGTTCAAGATTTGAAACGGTACATATCGACATCGTCGGTCCCTTACCGCCAACCACTTTGCCCGGTCAAACATATCCTTCCCCATATAGATATCTCCTAACCTGCATCGATCGTGCCACAAGATGGATAGAAGCATATCCTCTGATTGATACTACAGCCACATCAATAGCACACGCATTTCTCGATGTATGGATTTCAAGATTTGGTGTACCACTGCAAGTCATAACGGACCGCGGATCCCAATTCGAATCCGAACTCTTTAGGGAACTCTCAGCTCTCATCGGATTTCACCGACTAAGAACTTTGTCGTATCGCCCTCAGACCAACGGAATAATTGAAAGATCTCATCGCACCATCAAGACAGCAATCATCGCTCGAAAACAAGATTGGCTCCCCGCTTTACCCATAGTTCTCCTTGGTTTACGCAGTCTCCCCAACGAATCGGGTTATTCACCGTTCACCACCGTCACCGGAACCACCCTATTATGCCCGAGGCCAATGATCGCCAATTCGTCGTCAAAATCCAATTCAAAATTCATCTCCGAATTAGCCAAGAAAATGACGCAAATCGATTTCGCCCAACTCTCTCAAGGAAACATTCACTCAGCCCCCAAATCATTCATTCCATCGGAACTCCACAAATCAAGCCACGTATGGGTACGCATCGACCGCGTTCGAAAACCATTCGAGGCACCATATCAAGGACCTTTCCGTGTTCTCGAACGCCACGATAAGTACTTCGTAATAGAAAAAACTAACGGATCATCAGAAGCCATTTCAATTAATCGTTTAAAACCGGCGTATATAGTTTCAGGTCCCACACAGGTACCGGGCGCACAATCGGACGACATCGGATCGGAGAAAAAGCACGCAAGGAAAAAGGACGATGGAGGACGCACCTCGGAGGTAGCAAATACAGACCTCAGGACGGGCGCGCAGGACAACGCAACAACCGGAAACGAGGCCGACCGAGGATCAACGCGAGCTGGACGAAGGATCCGATTCAAATCAAGACCCGAATATTTCTACTTTTGATATACGTGCTCCGCTTCTCGGGGTGGGCAGTAGTGTGGGGCCGCGCAGTTAATTTTCCGCATTTATATTATTTTTATATTAGTTACCGACAAACCAATTTTGCGCGTACCAAATTGTATATATTTTATCATTGTGTAATTTTAAGAATCATATATAATCTTTATAAATAAGTATTGTACATAAATTTATATATATATATTTAATTAATTCAGCTGTATATAAAAACAAAATCTTCTGTAAAAACCTCAGCCAACCAAGAACTCAATAAACTCTGAAAACGACCGGCTTTTCCTTCAAGACGCCAACCCCCCAAACGACAGGGAGAGAAGAGGACACGAGAGGCCCCTAAAAGAGATACCCAACAAAGCGATAGCTTGCCTCTCGTATCCTTCATTCTTCCCGGCAACTACAAGTAGCACCAAGAAGGAACCAGCTACAAGAGAAACCCAAATACATAGGGGTTAAAATCTATCTCAAACAGTGAGTTACTGATGAAGCGTATGGATGAGATATAATTCTACTTTTAATATTTAAAATCCATTTGTAGGACAACTCCCCCATCCACAGCGCCAGGATTGTTAGAAGATGGTTTGAGGAGCAGCGAAATCTAGAACAACTGGACTGGCCTAGTAAGAGGTGTGACCTGAACCACATTGAGAACGTGTGGGGAAATGTGGTGAACTCGTGGGAGCCTGGGCAGGAGCGGACCAGCCGCCAGCTACTGGATTACACTATGGTTGAGTGGGAGATGTTCTGAAGGAACCTACACATCATACATAACTATGTTGCATCTATGCCACACAGATTACAAGATGTAATAGACAATAATAGGGTGGGGTTGTTATTTTGAATTTTAAATTCAAAGTGAGGACCCCTCAAAATATGCACCACCAATAGTGAAACTCGGGTCAAAAACGATTTTTGAGTTTTGACCCCTCTGACCCCGATGTATTGTACATACCACCTGAAAGTATACATGTGTGTATTATTGTATTTTTCTGCTATATAATCCATATTTATTGCCAGATTTGCTTATAATATGTCCTTTATAGGGTTTACGGGTCGGAGAACACGAATCTGTACTCAGAATTTGAAAATCTAATATGGCGGCCAAAAAACTTCATTTTTCTTCAAATTGTCATGGATGACAGCACCCTTAATTTATGATAGACACTAAAGAATGTATAACGCACACATACAACACACACGATCACCTTTCATACCACACTGTCCAGTTTTCAGCCTGATTAGCATCAGCACATAAGTGACACCTAATGGACCAACATCCAAACACCACATCTAATGCTGGTTTCAGGGACCGAAAATATTATGCTGCTTCACTGTATTTTAATTATATTGTTGTATGCCTTTATTTATTCTCTAAGACTCCCATTTCATGC
>JAJOZX010022121.1:17500-19258 GCA_023014485.1 Bathynomus jamesi
AACGCGTTGAGGACGGCCTTGGCCATCTCAGAGCCCGTTCCACTCGGCAGCTTCGGGACGCCCAGGAGCTGCACCGCGCCGTTACCGAGACCAAGATGGGAAGCCGATCGACTTGCTCCTTGCTCGTCAAGTCCTGCATGAGCTTGCCGTCCCAGTGAACGACAAGATTGCCGGCCCTCAGCTCTTCCTTGAGCGCCACGTGAGCCTGGAGCGGTGCCTGCGCCGGGTCGGCGGATGGAGCTGCGGTTGATATTGAGCTCTGCGGTTGATATTGAGCTCTGCGACGTCGTGCCCAAGCGACCGGGCAACCTCTGTCAGGACGGTAGACAGCTCCTCGGTCGGTCACCTTCGTGCGATCCAGCGACGACGCCAACAGCCGCCGAAACGATGTTCGTCGTGCCCCGCCTGGAGCGCTTCGGAGCCCGAGGGCTCCCTTCTTCTCCATGGTCGTCGCTCTCCGCTGCGCTTGCGGCACCACTGGAAGAGGACGAAGACCACTCGAGCTCCACTCGGGCCGTAGATGTCGTCGCTTCTTCCTCGGCTCGCTGCCTCCGTCGGTCTTCTTCCCCTTGGCGTTGAGATGCGCGGGCATCGACAGCGGCTAGCGTCGAGTCGACGGACCCAGCTTGCCGCGCCGACGGGGTTCGCGCTGAGCGAGGAGGAACGCCTTGTCCTCTCGTTCTTGAGCAGCTCCATGGCGTTGGCGGCAGCGACGTCGAACAGGTTCATCATCCGCTCGCTGAACTCGTCCCTCCGCTTCGCTTGAGCGCCAGCTCGCCCCTTGTTCCTCTTCACATCGTTGAACTCCTTGTGGAGCTTCTCAATCTTGGTGACGATGTGGTCCTTCCGGCGGAGGGGGATTCGCCGCTTGGACCACACCTCGGTGACGAGCTCGACGACCTGGTTGGCGGCCTCTCGAAGTGACTTCTTCTGGACGTCGATCCTGTAGACCGTCAGGGCCAAGACCTCTTTTTGCGAAGGAAGTTGCGACCCGGCGATCGATTCCTGCGGGGCAATCAGGTAGCGCAGCTCGCTGCCATGATCCAGGTTATCTACTTAAAGGTTGAAGGGTTATTCACTATTCAGTTTAAATTATAATCATTAGAATTTACAGTTTTACACACATTAGTTATCCAACCACTGACGGGTAGCTTGACTTATGGTTAAAGGAGTTATTCAGTTTAAAATTATAATCATTAGAATTTACAGTTTTACACACATTAGTTATCCAACCACTGACGGGAAGCTTGATTTATGTTAAAGAGTTATTCAGTTTAAATTATAATCTTAGAATTTACAGTTTTACACACATTAGTTATCCAACCACTGAAAATCTGGAAAGAATGAAAAAAAAACATTACAAAATTATGTAACATTTACTTGAAAGTCAAAAAATTAGCTTAATGGTAATGCTCAATGAGGGAGGGGTAAACGTTGTCCGATTAAAAAAATAATCACCTAGAGAGTTTTCTCGACCACTCGAACGATTTTCTGCGGGTGGGAGCTGAAAAATGTTCAACTTGAAATTTCACCCCCTAAGCAAGGACCACCCTAATATACATAATATACATATATACATATATATATATATATATATATATATATATATATGTATATATTGTATATATATATATAGTATACATATATATATATATATATATATATGTATACATATATATATATGTATATATATGTATATATTATATATATTATATATATATATATATATGTATATATATATATATATATGTATATATG
>JAJOZX010022122.1:0-20221 GCA_023014485.1 Bathynomus jamesi
GAGTATGAGCTTAATATAAGCTTAATTAGGATTAAATGAAAATATTTGAATTTACAATATGGTGTTATGTTGTTTATTGATTAATCAAGTTATGCAAACATTGCACCCTGTCTCTTACTGACTGTTTTCATTCCCTCTCTTTGCTTTGGTTAAATTAGTTTGCTTTGTGATTTAAAAAGTCTGATGCTTAAGGGTGGATTCACCATTTGTAATAGTTTAACATCTTTGCCTGTAATAGAAATCCCAGAGGATAGAAATAGGTCAAATAAATTGCTAGGTATTATTAATAGGACTGTTAGCTACAAGAGTAGGGAAGTCATCTGTAATTTATATAATTCTTATGTTAAGTCTTGCTTAGAGTACTATCGTACTCATTTATTATGGCACTTGCACCAAATTTGCCATATATATATATATATATATATATATATATATATATATATATATATATATATATATCAGTGGCGACTCCAGCTCTTCAAGACACTCGGGCTCTTTTTAATTTTTCAAGTCTACATATGAACCGACATTTAAATGCATGACAATAACTTAAGATTATCAATAAAATAAATAAATACATACTTCGGTAAAAAAAATTATTTGGACTTTATTTACTTGAACATAAAGTCCAAGCGTCTTGGTTTTCAAGCAAATTCCCTTAATATTCGGTCATGTAATTCCTTTTTGCTGTCTAAATCAATAATTATTTCTTTTTCAATTGAAATTCTAGCCAGGGACGAGAGTCGTTCTTGAGCCATTGTGTTTCTTAAATATGATCTAATTCCATCAAGAACAGAGAAACTTCTTTCATTTGAAACAGAAGTTACAGGTATGGTAAGAAGGAGCTGAATCAACTTTGTGGTTTCCGATATTGCAGACAATAATCCTAGTTTGTGAAAGACTTCTAAAATTTCATTTGCAGATTTGCATTTTCTAAAGTCACTGTCACGATAAAGATATTTCAATTCGTTAACTAAAGATTTGGAGTCAATTACATTTGGATATTTAGTTTGTAAAGCATTAAGAATACTTATAATATTAAAAATAAATCAGATTATTTAAGAAAAGCGACCAACCTCACATTGCGGCAAAAATCAAACTGCACCGCCGCCCAAGGAGGTTGACGGCACGCTTATCGAAACGTAAAAAGTTACCATGTATCGCCAGAATTAGAAATTGTGCCTCCACAAGGCCGAAGGATATAAGCCCGAGTTGAAATGTTTTTTCTTTATAAAAAAAAATTAATAGGGGGAAAAACGTATTTTATTTAATGAGAATTAGAAGGAGGACTATTATGTAACCATATGCAAGCAAATAATTATTCATTAAAAGAACTTTAAATATACGATTACTTATACTTTCTCGGGCGTAATGTCTTGCGCCCGAGTAAAGGATCTTGAAAGATTACACGAAAACTTAATGTGTCAATACAGTTTTTTATAGGTAGTAAGGGTATCTAAATGCGCTCAAAATTTGCTTGGTGACGAAGGCTAGACAGAAAAATAATAACATACTACCAGCCAAAAACTATTTTTACAATTTGTATTTAAAACTTTTTTTTAAAACTTAAATCTATAAATACGCAATTTTATCTCTCATGCTTCTCCTTGCCCCTTGCCTCTCGGGCTCAGCCCGAGAAGCCCGAGTGCAGGAGTCGCCACTGATATATATATATATATATACACATATAATATATATATATATATATATATATATAGTGGACCTAGTTTTAGCCGTTTAAGGTGATAATGATTTAATTGTATGCTAGTGATTAATTGATGCAATGACTGAGTATTAATGACAGGCTGCGTTAATAATTTATGATGTCATACAATATCACCGATTGGAAAGTAGCTAATGGAGTAGGCCCACCATACTATTGGAAGTGACATGAATTGCAACGAGGGTCACCAGCTTGGATTACACCCAAGCAAATTAATATTAAGGTTACAGAATTACCTTATTGTTTTGTATTTTATTATGAAAATATAGATGTTTATTTATTCACAGTAATTAACAAAGGATTGACAGTGATTATTTGATAGCCTTTACGTTATGCTGATGACATGGAACTTAGCTAATAGATGAATGGTTAATAGCTTAATTGACACGTAATACATTCAATGATGGTATGTAAATGGCATGCAAAATGGGACATTGAATGGGCCTAGTAAATGATATAAATAATGCAGAACTGTGTGTGCGTAACACTCTGATTAAGTAGGCTAGATGATTGAATGGGCCTAGTAATGACACGGAATGAATGATGCGGCCCAATAATAATGGATTGAATGCTTGACAATGGTTACACAAATATCATTTATAAATCAGGCTATTATGTGATGCTAAGTGATTACGCCAAGAGAATATTTAGTTCACATAAATATATGAATTGAACCCAATAACGGATGATACGCGGAATTACGGTATTGAAATGACACTTGCATTGGATAATAGGCCTACTGCGTTCTTTAACGAGAGTCAGTTGGAACGCTTAATTACACTTGGGGTATAGTCTACCGTTCGGCGGTAAGCTGATGTAGGCTTCACCGGAGTACTTAGAAAAGGATGCACTTATCTTACCGGGACGATGGAAACTCTGTTGAAGGAGGGTTGAAGAGGAAACTATTACCGTAGGCTCGAGTTGTCGTTGTCTGTTAAGCCTCTCGAGATGATGGAGATGCTTGATGCAGGCTTCGTAGAACGTAGGCCTGAGGTGATGTTACTTCTCGAGGTGCAGGATGGCTTATAAATGATCTTGCAGACGTAGGCCTAAGGTGCTGAATATCTCTCGTAGACGGTAGAGAAACTTGAAGGCTGACCTTGTAGACCGTAGGCCCGAAGTGATTCTGGTTGGGCTTCGAAAGATTGCTTATGCAGGCGGACTGTAGAAGGTTTTACTTGATGATAGATCGTAGGCCTTGAGGGTAGCAGCAGGCCGCTCCGCCGGAGGGCGGTTGACGTGATGAGATCTGCTCGTGGAGGTGGAAAGCGAGTGTGTGAGAATGAGAGTGGAATCTCGCTTATATTACTTCCGTGACCTGGACTTTCGCGCCAAATCTTGAGAAGCCTTGTCCCCGCGTCCTTTAGTTGCTAAGGGCTCGCTTTTGGCGGCCTTTGGGAGAAAAACAGACGCTTCATTGTTTTCTGATTCCTTGCCCACGTGTGCCTTCGAAGACTGTTTGATGAAGGCGTGGAAAGAAGAATTTTTCTCTCTATTTGTTGGTCTATTTCATGTCGATCCGCTACATATATATATGTTAGTTTGCCAAAAAAGTCTTTCATAAAAAAGTAGATCTGTTTAAGCTGGCCTGAAACAAATGCGAATTATGTACAGTTATTCATGAAAACTTATAATGCTATAAATTTTTAAACCAAACAAGCCTGTACGTCGAATCCGATTCTATCTGAAAAGGATTCCTACAAGGAGCTACAAGGAGTTACAAGGAAAAATAGTACCTCAAAAGGCCTTGCGGCCCATACCGAGGAGGTACCAATGGCAACGGGTGCCAGGAAAAATTTCCTACACTCTCAAATAGTGTGCAAGATTCGGTCAAACCTTTTCTTGAAATGATCCACAGAAGAACTGTTCACAACTTCTGAAGGTAGCCTGTCCCACGTGTCACAGGTCTTATAAGTAAAGTAATTCCCAGCCAGTGAGTGAGTGACGGTCCAGAGCTGGGCACTTGCGGTTTTTTTTGCGGTACTGCGGTACTACCGTGTTGGTCGGTACCGCGGAAAGTACCGCGGGAAATTTGAATGCGGTAGCGGTACTGCTGTACTTTCAGCGATCCTTTGCGGTACTGCGTTATGCGGTACCGGTTTGGTAGTGCGGTAGTAGTACCGCAGTACCGCAGTACCGCAAAAAAACGCGCAAAAAAACGCAAGTGCCCAGCTCTGCGCGGCGGCAGCCACACACTAGTCCTAAACCGTTTCAAATCCAACTTCCAACCATTGTTGCGAGTTGGGTTATCATTTAAACTAAACATGCTTCTAAAATCGACATCGTTGAACCCGCGTAAGACTTGAAAACCTCGATCAGTTGACCGCGCAGCCTCCGAGTTTCCAGCGAAAACAATTCAGGGCGCGTAACCGTCGATTGTAGCCCATATGCCTAACGGAAGGGATTAACTTTGTGGCCCTCGCCTGCACTCGCTCCAGCCTCTCAATATCTTTCCTGAGGGTGGGCGACCAGAACTGCACAGCATACTCCAGGTGCGGCCGAACCAGGGAATTGTACAGAGAGAGCACAATCTCCTTGTTCCGAAACGAAATTGCCTCCTGATATAACCCAACAGCTTCTGGGCTTTCTTTTCCACCTCTACGCACTGTTTGGTAAACTTAAGGTCGCTGCTAATTAGCACACCCAAGTCCTTTTCCAAATCAGGCCTCGATATTACTCCCCAACATCGAGTAGTCCGACTTGGGATTGGCGTAGCCAATGTGCATCACCTTGCATTTACCCAAGTTAAACGGCATTTGCCATTTTTCGGACCACTCTCCTATCCTACCTAGGTCCGCACGCAGTTGCTCGATCGCTTCGGGCGTCCCAACATTGGCCCCAAGCTTGGTGTCATCAGCGAATTTGGCGATCCGACTGACGATGCCACCGTCGATATCATTTATGTAAATGATAAACAACAGTGGCCCCAAAACGGAACCCTGAGGAACCCACTAGTGACCGAGGCCCAACCCGAACTAGCCCCTTTAATTACAACCCTCTGCCGCCTATTCTTCAGCCAGTTTTCAATCCACCTACCTACTTCCCCACCGATACCCAGCGCGCGCACTTTCGCCATTAGCCGGCGGTGAGGTACCTTATCAAAGGCTTTCTGAAAGTCGAGATAAAGTATATCAATCGCCCTACTCTTATCATACTCACTCAACATGACGTGGAAAAACTCGAGCAAGTTGGTGAGACACGACCTATGCCGTCTAAACCCATGTTGGGAGTCCCCAAGCAGCTTGTAGGAATCCAAATGGTCAACGATCCTATCCGCTATTATCCCTCTAATAATTTACCTACAACTGAAAGTGAGACTAATGGGACGATAGTTCCCTGGACTTTCGTGATCCCCTTTCTTAAAGATAGGGGTCACGTTGGCTTCCCTCCAGTCACCAGGCACCTGGCCCGTCTCCAACGATTTGTTGAAGACTGTAGCCAGGTGGGGAGCCACCTGGTCGCGCACCTCCGCAACACTCTGGGGAGGAAAATGGTCTGGCCCAGGAGCCTTAAACGCGCTCAGTTTGTCTATTCTATCGGCAACGACTGTCGCGGTACATCGAACACTATCCAGGCCAGCACCTTCGTGCCACGCCTGGCTCGGGGATGACGCGGTGTCCTCCCTGGTGAACACTCCCGCAAAGTACTCATTAAGCACATTAGCGATGTCCGCGTCGGAGGTCCGCAGAACGCCGCTGGTCCTTTAACGGACCTATCATGCTTCTAATGGGCTTTCTACTATTAACATAACTGAAGAACTCCTTAGGGTTCCCCTTGCAGAGGCTTGCCACCCGTAGTTCTTCGTTACGTTTCGCTAGCCTAACCTTCGCCTTCACTTCCCTACACAGGCGGACATACGCTTCAGTGTTCTCATGGGAACGATTGGCCTTCGCCCTCCTATACGCTATCCTATTTCGGATAGCCGAAGCGATGTCACGACTGAACCACTTAGGCTGCGTTGAAGCAGGGGTGACCGGTTTTGAGGGTATGGCAGCAGACTGCAGCACCATAAACTCGTCCCGGAATGCACTCCACACTCCTCAACATCGCCGACCTCTAACCCCATCTCACCTACGCTATCCCGGAGGCTAACAAAGTCCGCCCGCCGTAGATCGAGCTTACTGCCTCTCGAGTTACTACGCTTCACCCGAGGGACGCACACAGAACCTAATCAGACCGTGATCACTCCCGCCCAACGATTCGTCAACGGTGAGGCCAGTGACGAGGTTGTCTTCGGTCGTGAATACTAAGTCTAGAACGCTTTCGCCTCGTGTAGGCTCATTGACCCACTGAGTGAGGAAGTTCTCATCAGCAAAGTCAACTAGCCTCCTCCCTTCAGCATCAGCAGTCCTGTCTTCCCACTTTATGCCGCGACAGTTGAAGTCTCCTAAAACTACACACACCCTATCCCCTAGCAGGCTACGGAGTTCGGTGTACAGGGCTGTATCCTCCTCGAGGAGGAGATGCGGAGGTCTGTACACCAAGATTAACCTATAGTTCGTCCCTCCCACGTTCAGATCGACGCCAAGCAGCTCCCGTTCCGACCGGAACTGGCAGTCAACCGGACTCAACGTGTCCTGACGTATATTAGTACCCCCCCCCTCCCCACGGGTGCGGTCTTTGCGAAACATTCTATACCCGGGAATTTCGAACTCCCCAACGTAGTCCCTACGATCAGTATGAATCCAGGACTCGGTGATAGCAACGATATCCTGGTATTCTGATGCTAAGAGCGCCCGTAGCTCGCAAAACTTATTCCTAATCGACCTAGCATTAAAAAGCATTGCACGGAGGGAGCCTTCCCTATTCTGACCGCCCCCTAGCACGACCCGTTTCCCGAACAGCCAGGGCTGTCGGGAGTTGAAGAGCCCCTCACCAACGAGGGGGCAACTTCCGCAGGGAGCCCCCTCCAACGGGAAGGAGGGTCACCCACCTGTACCTGGACGCACCCTTCAGTTGAAGGTACGTCCGCCACCGGCTCATCATCACTCTCCCGGTGGGGGCCCATCATCTCCCCGGCTCGACCTCACCATCTGTATAGGTGCCGGTCGCAGCGTGCCTAGCACACCTTTACCCTTGACATTGAGGTGGACACCATCCCTCTGTAAAGGTCCCACCTACCCGAAAATGCGTCGAACGGGTCAACAAACCTCACGCCCAGGGGACGCACAAGTCTTGCACCCTCTCGTTGATGCCAATGACCTTACTGAGCGCGTGGTCACTGGCATTCATCGCGGTAAAATACCCATCAACATTCCCCTGTCTGTCTTCAGTTTTAGATCATCCGCAAGAGACATGATCTCGGTGATGATCCCTTCTGTAAACCTACCCTACCGCCTTTGAGGAACAGGTCGTTGCCACCAGCGTGGACAACGATCGCAGTCCTCCGACTAGCCACGCGCACCTTCTCTACTCCTTCCTTAAGTGCGCCGTTCCCCGCCCAGGTAAGCACCTTACCTTCCTCCTGTCCCGGTTTGCAGAAGCAAAGTACTTCTCCTGGCCCCTGATCTGCGAGTCCCCAATCAAAACGGTGTCTTCCTCCTTCGAGCACAGGAGACTAAAGCGGTTGGAGGTCCTGACAGGGGCAACGGGTCTCAGGCTTCGGCTTCGCAGCCTTCTTGCCCGAGACCTTTCGATACCCGTCGCCACCCATAGACTCAGCCGCACTTACACCACCCGACCCACCCCGACCGGCAGCTACATCCTTCGGTTTCTTTGGGCCATCAGTAGGCCCCTTCCCACCCTTTTTCTTTATCGGCCCCTTCCCACCCTTCTCTATCGGCCCCTTCTTTGCCCTCCCCTCCTTGCGCCGGTTCCGTGCATTCCACGTGGGTCGCTGGCGATTCCTGACACTGATTTTGTACCCTGGCCCCCGGTTGCACCTCTACCCTTTCTCCGCGGTCCCGAGCTCTGTCCAGTCCATCGCTGGACCGCCTTTCCACAGCTATCCTATCAATGAGCTCCGGGTGGAGGGCGCGCGTCAGTGACCGCCGCACCTCCAACAGCCGATCTGGACGACTCGAGCCGCCGGACCCTCTCCTCTAGCTTCTCGTAAAACTGCATGAGTTCGCAAAAGCGGCACATGCTGGAGTGGTTGATCTTTCGAAGCAGGCTTCTTTGAAGTTCGTCACCCACTGGTTTACTTCACACCTCGCACATTCAGCCTTCAGTTTCTGCGGTCCAGTCATTGTAACTTTTTTTTTTTTCGAACTCTGAATACTGAATAAGATAAAGCGTTCTAGCAATGAAAACTATCAAAAACGTTCTGACCAGTATATAAAAAAGGAGGGGGGGTGAATTCTTCCCGCGCGTAGACGCATCCTATTTGCAAGTGACGTTCATCCCTTCCAGAAGACTACACCTCTCGCTGCTGCCGCACCGACCAAAGGTCTCCCCAGGGCCGGACAGTCCCAAACGTGTCGCAGCTACCAACTGACAAACACTCGCGACGCAGGCGTCACGGATTTCCCGCCAGGAGCGACAGCGAGATGCAGCCCCTTACTAAGTCTTACTAGTCACTCACAAGCGGCCAGACTCTTAGAATCCAGTGTTCAAGGGATATCCCACCAGACCCAGAGGCTACGCCCGAGACTTTACGCTGGCCTGGCAGCCAGCTGGGCAGTAAAGCTCTCTCACCTAAGAGCAGTACAGCCAAGCACCATCAATTGGTCACCAAAGAACGGTCGCAGGGGGCTGGTCAGGCCATTACGCGTTAGGAATGGGCTTAACGGGGCACTAGCCACACTCCATTCATCGCGCCCCTACGCCTGGGACCCCTCCATCCCAGTCTCTCACAACCTACGAGCGTTAAATGGTGTTATTTATAGAGGTTCCAAAGCCTCTCTTCCCACGCATGAGGTAGCAGTAGGGTCCTAATAGTAAAAGAAGAGAAAAAGACTTAATACTAAAAGTTTTTTTTTTTGCAGTCAGAGGAGCATCCTTAACTAAGCTAAAAGGACAGAGTAGGGATGGGATGGGGTCCTAGTAACCCACGGGACAGGATTGTACAACAGACTTCACCCGCCCTCCCGAAAGGAGAGAGAACCTAAAGGAACTGGCAGCCAATTTCTCTAGAATCCCACGACTCGGGACCGGAGGGCTGTCACACCCCAAGTATAAAGTTTACAACATCCAGAAGAAATGTGCATAACCTTTATACCCCCTGCGGAGAGAGAGAGAGAGAGAGAGAGAGACAAGGAGTTACAAGGAGTTACAAGGAAAAGAAGTACCTCAAAAGGCCTTGCGGCCCATACCGAGGAGGTACCAATGGCAACGGGTGCCAGGGAAAATTTTATACACCTCAAATAGTGTGCAAGATTTGGTCTAACCTTTTCTTGAACTGATCCACAGAGGAACTGTTCACAACTTCTGAAGGTAACCTGTTCCACGTGTCACAGATCTTATACGTAAAGTAATTCCCACACACACTAGTCCTAAACCGTTTCAAATCCAACTTCCAACCATTGTTGCGAGTTGGGTTATCATTTAAAAACATGCTTCTAAAATCGACATCGTTGAACCCGCGTAAGAGCTTGAAAACCTCGATCAGTTGACCGCGCAGCCTCCGAGTTTCCAGCGAAAACAAGTTCAGGGCGCGTAACCGTCGATTGTAGCCCATATGCCTAACGGAAGGGATTAACTTTGTGGCCCTCGCCTGCACTCGCTCCAGCCTCTCAATATCTTTCCTGAGGGTGGGCGACCAGAACTGCACAGCATACTCCAGGTGCGGTACGAGAGCACAATCTCCTTGTTCCGAAACTGAAATTGCCTCCTGATATAACCCAATAGCTTCTGGGCTTTCTTTTCCACCTCTACACACTGTTTCGTAAACTTAAGGTCGCTGCTAATTAGCACACCCAAGTCCTTTTCAAATCAGTCGCCTCGATATTACTCCCCAACATCGAGTAGTCCGACTTGGGATTGGCGTAGCCAATGTGCATCACTTGCATTTACCCAAGTTAAACGGCATTTGCCATTTTTCGGACCACTCTCCTATCCTACCTAGGTCCGCACGCAGTTGCTCGATCGCTTCGGGCGTCCCAACATTGGCCCCAAGCTTGGTGTCATCAGCGAATTTGGCGATCCGACTGACGATGCCACCGTCTATATCATTTATGTAAATGATAAACAACAGCGGCCCCAAAACGGAACCCTGAGGAACCCCACTAGTGACCGAGGCCCAACCCGAACTAGCCCCTTTAATTACAACCTTCTGCCGCCTATTCTTCAGCCAGTTTTCAATCCACCTACCTACTTCCCCACCGATACCCAGCGCGCGCACTTTCGCCATTAGCCGGCGGTGAAGTACCTTATCATAGGCTTTCTGAAAGTCGAGATAAAGTATATCAATCGCCCTGCTCTTATCATACTCACTCAACATGACGTGGAAAAACTCTAGCAAGTTGGTGAGACACGACCTATGCCGTCTGAACCCATGTTGGGAGTCCCCAAGCAGCTTGTAGGAATCCAAATGGTCAACGATCCTATCCGCTATTATCCCCTCTAATAATTTACCTACAACTGAAGTGAGACTAATGGGACGATAGTTCCCTGGACTTTCGTGATCCCCTTTCTTAAAGATAGGGGTGACGTTGGCTTCCCTCCAGTCACCAGGCACCTGGCCCGTCTCCTATGATTTGTTGAAGACTGTAGCCAGGTGGGGAGCCACCTGGTCGCGCACCTCCCGCAACACTCTGGGGAGAAACTGGTCTGGCCCAGGAGCCTTAATCGCGCTCAGTTTGCCTATTCTATCAACAACGACTGTCGCGGTACATCGAACACTATCCAGGCCAGCATCTTCGTGCCTCACGCCTGGCTCGGGGATGATGCGGGTGTCCTTCCTGGTCAACACTCCCTCAAAGTACTCATTAAGCAGAGGCTTGCCACACGTAGTTCTTCGTTACGTTTCGCTAGTCTAACCTTCGCCTTCACTTCCCTACACAGGCGGACATACGCCTCAGTGTTCTCATGGGAACGATTGGCCTTCGCCCTCCTATACGTTACTTTCCTATTTCGGATAGCCGAAGCGATGTCACGATTGAACCACTTAGGCTGCATTGAAGCAGGGGTGACCGGTTTTGAGGGTATGGCAGCAGACTGCAGCACCATAAACTCGTCCCGGAATGCACTCCACACTCCCTCAGCATCGCCGCCGTCCTCTAACCCCATCTCACCTACGCTATCCCTGAGGCTAACAAAGTCCGCCCCCCGGAGATCGAGCTTACTGTCTCTCGAGTTACTATGCTTCACCCGAGGGACGCACACACGGAACCTAATCAGACCGTGATCACTCCCGCCCAACGATTCGTCAATGGTGAGGCCAGTGACGAGGTTGTCTTCGGTCGTGAATACTATGTCTCGTGTAGGCTCATTGACCCACTGAGTGAGGAAGTTCTCATCAGCAAAGTCAACTAGCGTCCTCCCTTCAGCATCAGCATTCCTGTCTTCCCACTTTATGCCGCGACAGTTGAAGTTTCCTAAAACTACACACCCTATCCCCTAGCAGGCTACTGAGTTCGGTGTACAAGGCTGTATCCTCCTCGAGGAGGAGATGCGGAGGTTTGTACACCAAGATTAACCTATAGCTCGTCCCTCCCACATTCAGATCGATGCCAAGCAGCTCCCGTTCCGACAGGAACTGGCAGTCAACCGGACTCAACGTGTCCCTCACGTATATTAGTACCCCACCCCCCTCCCCACGGGTGCGGTCTTTGCGAAACATTCTATACCCGGGAATTTCGAACTCCCCAACGTAGTCCCTACGATCAGTATGAATCCAGGACTCGGTGATAGCAACGATATCCTGGTATTCTGATGCTAAGAGTGCCCATAGCTCGCAAAACTTGTTCCTAATCGACCTAGCATTCAAAAGCATTGCACGGAGGGAGCCTTCCCTATTCTGACCGCCCCCTAGCACGACCCGTTTCCCGAACAGCCAGGGCTGTCTGTAGTTGAAGAGCCCCTCACTAACGAGGGGCAACTTCCGCAGGAGCCTGAGCCCCTTCCAACGTGGAAAGAGGGTCACCCACCTGTACCTGGACGCACCCTTCAGTTGAAGGTACGTCCGCCACCGGCTCATCATCATCCCTCCCCGTTGGGGGCCCATCATCTCTCCCCGGACTCGAACTCACCATTCTGTATAGGTGCCGATCGAGCAGCGCGCCTAGCACACTTTTACCCTTGTTATTGAGGTGGACACCATCCTTCTGGTAAAGGTCCCACGTACCCGAAAATGCGTCGAAGGGGTCAATAAACCTCAAGCCCAGCGGGACGCACAAGTCTTGCACCCTCTCGTTGATGCCAATGATCTTACTGAGCGCGTGGTCACTGGCATTCATTCGCGGTAAAATACTCATTAACATTCCCCTGTCTGTCTTCAGTTTTAGATCATCCGCAAGATACATGATCTCGGTGATGATCCCTTCTGTAAGACCTACCCTACCGCCTTTGAGGAACAGGTCGTTGCCACCAGCGTGGACAACGATCGCAGTCCTCCGACTAGCCACGCGCACCTTCTCTACCTCCTTCCTTAAGTGCGCCGTTCCCCGCCCAGGTAAGCACCTTACCTTCCTCCCATCCCGGTTTGCAGAAGCAAAGTACTTATCCTGGACCCTGATCTGCGAGTCCCCAATCAAAACGGTGTCTTCCTCCTTCGAGCACAGGAGACTAAAGCGGTTGGAGGTCCTGACAGGGGCAACTGGGATCTCAGGCTTCGGCTTCGCAGCCTTCTTGCCCGAGACCTTTCGAAACCCGTCGCCACCCATAGACGCAGTTACACCAGCCGACCCACCCCGACCGGCAGCTACATCCTTTGGTTTCTTTGGGCCATCAGTAGGCCCCTTCCCACCCTTTTTCTTTATCGACCCCTTCCCACCCTTCTCTATCAGCCCCTTCTTTACGCCCTCCACCTTGCGCCGCGGTACCGTGCATTCCACGTGGGTCGCTGGCGAGAGAGAGAGAGAGGAGAGGAGAGAGAGAGAGAGAGAGAGAGATTTGTTTCAGATAATTCTTCTTAGTTAAATACATAGATAAACAAATTCATTAACATATTCCGATGGATAAAATACGTTTAGAACAACAATATTGGTATAAAGCGTTCGTTGGCAACTTTTGCGCTAACTGTCGGAGGTAGTTGCCAGTTATGTCTGGCCAAAGATTGCTTATTTTTATTCTATTCTTGCAATCGTGTTAACACCTACTAAAGAATGTATATATATATATATATAATATATATATATATATATATATATATAGAGGGTGGGCGGAAAGTAGCTCCCTATTTTGGATTGGTAAAAAAATACATATATTATCCATTTATTTCAGAAGAAATAATATGAAAAGGTAGGCATACATGGTAGGTTTTCTCTAAAATTCAATGTGGGCTCCAACTCTTTCCACCAGCTTCTGGAGCCGCCCAGGAATCGAATGTTTGTAACAACGTTACTTTAATAAAAGAAACTTTTGAAAATACACTCTAAATAATCTTGGTTAAGAATTTTACGTGTGTTATCAAGAATTTTATTAAAAGATGAAATTGTACAGATAATGTTCGGACACACTGGAATTTCTAAAAAACTTGTCAAAACTTGGTATCAGAAAAAACTTAATGAGATTCTCTGTAAAATGGGACAACACTGGAATTTCTGCACTTCAAGGTTGACTTTTAATAACAGCCAAAAATTGTACAGATAATTCTCGGACACCCTGTATATACACAAATATATATATATATATATTACACATATATATATATACATATATATATATATATATATATACACATATATATATATATATATATATATTTAGATATATAATATATATATATATATACACATTCAACTGCAAAGAACACGCAGTATAAATAACGTAAAGAACGACGCTTGTATAGGAGATATTCCGCGCAAGACGAGAAAGAAAAAACAAAAATGAAAAAATGAAGTACCACCTGGGAATCGAACCCGGGATCTTCCGATTGCCGGTCAGACGCGATAACCACTACACCATGGACTTCACTCTTCCAAATGCCGTAATTCCTCTACATACTCGCAGAAACCAATGCCCCAAGGGGGCACCTCCCGCATGCCGTAACATTATATACATTCAACTGCAAAGAACACGCAGTATAAATAACGTAAAAGAACGACGCTTGTATAGGAGATATTCCGCGCAAGACGAGAGAAGAAAAAACAACAAATGAAAAAATGAAGTACCACCTGGGAATCGAACCCGGGATCTTCCGATTGCCGGTCAGACGCGATAACCACTACACCATGGACTTCACTCTTCCAAATGCCGTAATTCCTCTACATACTCGCAGAAACCAATGCCCCAAGGGGGCACCTCCCGCATGCCGTAAACATTATATACATTCAACTGCAAAGAACACGCAGTATAAATAACGTAAAGAACGACGCTTGTATAGGAGATATTCCGCGCAAGACGAGAAAGAAAAAACAACAAATGAAAAAATGAAGTACCACCTGGGAATCGAACCCGGGATCTTCCGATTGCCGGTCAGACGCGATAACCACTACACCATGGACTTCACTCTTCCAAATGCCGTAATTCCTCTACATACTCGCAGAAACCAATGCCCCAAGGGGGCACCTCCCGCATGCCGTAACATTATATACATTCAACTGCAAAGAACACGCAGTATAAATAAACGTAAAGAACGACGCTTGTATAGGAGATATTCCGCGCAAGACGAGAAAGAAAAAACAACAAATGAAAAAATGAAGTACCACCTGGGAATCGAACCCGGGATCTCCGATTGCCGGTCAGACGCGATAACCACTACACCATGGACTTCACTCTTCCAAATGCCGTAATTCCTCTACATACTCGCAGAAACAATGCCCCAAGGGGGCACCTCCGCATGCCGTAACATTATATACATTCAACTGCAAAGAACACGCAGTATAAATAACGTAAAGAACGACGCTTGTATAGGAGATATTCCGCGCAAGACGAGAAAGAAAAAACAACAAATGAAAAATGAAGTACCACCTGGGAATCGAACCCGGGATCTTCCGATTGCCGGTCAGACGCGATAACCACTACACCATGGACTTCACTCTTCCAAATGCCGTAATTCCTCTACATACTCGCAGAAACCAATGCCCCAAGGGGGCACCCCGCATGCCGTAACATTATATACATTCAACTGCAAAGAACACGCAGTATAAAATAACGTAAAGAACGACGCTTGTATAGGAGATATTCCGCGCAAGACGAGAAAGAAAAAACAACAAATGAAAAAATGAAGTACCACCTGGGAATCGAACCCGGGATCTTCCGATTGCCGGTCAGACGCGATAACCACTACACCATGGACTTCACTCTTCCAAATGCCGTAATTCCTCTACATACTCGCAGAAACCAATGCCCAAGGGGGCACCTCCGCATGCCGTAACATATATACATTCAACTGCAAAGAACACGCAGTATAAAAACGTAAAGAACGACGCTTGTATAGGAGATATTCCGCGCAAGACGAGAAAAAAAAACAACAAAGTAAAAAATGAAGTACCACCTGGGAATCGAACCCGGGATCTTCCGATTGCCGGTCAGACGCGATAACCACTACACCATGGACTTCACTCTTCCAAATGCCGTATTCTGCGAGTATGTAGAGGAATTACGGCATTTGGAAGAGTGAAGTCCATGGGTAGTGGTTATCGCGTCTGACCGGCAATCGGAAGATCCCGGGTTCGATTCCCAGGTGGTACTTCATTTTTCATTTGTTGTTTTTTCTTTCTCGTCTTGCGCGGAATATCTCCTATACAAGCGTCGTTCTTTACGTATTTATACTGCGTGTTCTTTGCAGTTGAATGTATATAATGTTACGGCATGCGGGAGGTGCCCCCTTGGGGCATTGGTTTCTGCGAGTATGTAGAGGAATTACGGCATTTGGAAGAGTGAAGTCCATGGTGTAGTGGTATCGCGTCTGACCGGCAATCGGAAGATCCGGGTTCGATTCCCAGGTGGTACTTCATTTTTTCATTTGTTGTTTTTTCTTTCTCGTCTTGCGCGGAATATCTCCTATACAAGCGTCGTTCTTTACGTTATTTATACTGCGTGTTCTTTGCAGTTGAATGTATATAATGTTACGGCATGCGGGAGGTGCCCCCTTGGGGCATTGGTTTCTGCGAGTATGTAGAGGAATTACGGCATTGGAAGAGTGAAGTCCATGGTGTAGTGGTTATCGCGTCTGACCGGCAATCGGAAGATCCCGGGTTCGATTCCCAGGTGGTACTTCATTTTTTCATTTGTTGTTTTTTCTTTCTCGTCTTGCGCGGAATATCTCCTATACAAGCGTCGTTCTTTACGTTATTTATACTGCGTGTTCTTGCAGTTGAATGTATATAATGTTACGGCATGCGGGAGGTGCCCCCTTGGGGCATTGGTTTTGCGAGTATGTAGAGAATTACGGCATTTGGAAGAGTGAAGTCCATGGTGTAGTGGTTATCGCGTCTGACGGCAATCGGAAGATCCCGGGTTCGATTCCCAGGTGGTACTTCATTTTTTCATTTGTTGTTTTTTCTTTCTCGTCTTGCGCGGAATATCTCCTATACAAGCGTCGTTCTTTACGTATTTATACTGCGTGTTCTTTGCAGTGAATGTATATAATGTTACGGCATGCGGGAGGTGCCCCCTTGGGGCATTGGTTTTGCGAGTATGTAGAGGAATACGGCATTTGGAAGAGTGAAGTCCATGGTTGTAGTGGTTATCGCGTCTGACCGGCAATCGGAGATCCCGGGTTCGATTCCCAGGTGGTACTTCATTTTTTCATTGTTGTTTTTTCTTTCTCGTCTTGCGCGGAATATCTATAAAAGCGTCGTTCTTTACGTTATTTATACTGCGTGTTCTTTGCAGTTGAATGTATATAATGTTACGGCATGCGGGAGTGCCCCTTGGGGCATTGGTTTCTGCGAGTATGTAGAGGAATTACGGCATTTGGAAGAGTGAAGTCCATGGTGTAGTGGTTATCGCGTCTGACCGGCAATCGGAAGATCCCGGGTTCGATTCCCAGGTGGTACTTCATTTTTTCATTGTTGTTTTTTCTTTCTCGTCTTGCGCGGAATATCTCCTATACAAGCGTCGTTCTTTACGTTATTTATACTGCGTGTTCTTTGCAGTTGAATGTATATAATGTTACGGCATGCGGGAGGTGCCCCCTTGGGGCATTGGTTTCTGCGAGTATGTAGAGGAATTACGGCATTTGGAAGAGTGAAGTCCATGGTGTAGTGGTTATCGCGTCTGACGGCAATCGGAAGATCCCGGGTTCGATTCCCAGGTGGTACTTCATTTTTTCATTTGTTGTTTTTCTTTCTCGTCTTGCGCGGAATATCTCCTATACAAGCGTCGTTCTTTACGTTATAATATATATATATATATATATATTAGTGATGTAGCGGATGTCATTTTTTTCACATCCGCGGATGCGGATGCGGATGAGGATGTTTGATTTAAACATCCGCGGATGCGGATGCGGATGCGGATATCTACATTTTCGTTATTTTTAGGATATATTCGAGATTTGTTGTGTTTAACGTATATAATAAGTTATTATATATAGAGAGAGCTGTAGCTATAATGTAGTATAATTGATTAATTGTACAATAATGCTGTACTTTCTCTGAACATATAAAATAATATCAATCATCTAACTAATATAGAAATCAATCAGTGAATTCGTCTGCAAATAAATTCGTTATATTTTGTTGAGTTTCAGCCACAATTAGAAACCATAATTGTGTTACCAGGATGCGGGACGTGAACGCAACTCAAATGCACCCCACCGACCTCTTTCCCCAACCTCCACCTTATAGAAAGAGATCTTTAATTAGCTTGATAACTATTTATATTAAGTTTAAAGTTTTATTAGGCATATTTATAAATGAGTAATTAAAATAAAGTAAAACTAAGATGTTCATCGTTTAATGTTCAAACTTAATTATAGGAAGGTTATGCTTAAGGAACATTAATTTTTCTGCCTTTTCTGCTGCCAGTCTGTTCTCTTTTCATCATATATTAATCCAGCACTGCTAAATAATCTCTCGCTTGGTACGTTTGTTGGAGGACAGGCTAAATGTTTCCTTGCAAGTTTACTCAAGTATGGATAGATATTCTGCGTATTTTTCCACAAACTAATAGGATTGTCACATGCAGCCAGGCGTTTTCTTGGTGATAGCTCTCGATCATTTTACTACATCTTTTGACATCGCGTAGGTCTCGTCATTGCTGCTTGACTCAAGAAAACTGAGAGACAGATTCTGTGATAGATTGCTTGTGAAGGTGTTGGTTCTGTCACTGAAACTTTTATTCTTTTGGTGGGTGGCGAAGCGACAGATTCAAGAGATTGAAGCTCCTCAACTGCTTTGCCAAGGATGATTTAACTCGTTCTAATGTACTAGGTGAAAATAACTTAGCTTTGTAACGTGGATCTAAGTAGGTTGCAAGAGAGTAACTTCATACAAGAACAGCCTCTCGTCTTGTCGCTTGCATCACTTTGCGCACAATGAAGTAGTTCTATTAATATAGTAGAATTTGATAATTTCCGCTTATTAATGACGTTTTATCTCAACGGTCCACATCCGCACGACATCTGCAGTCCAAAGTGCGGATGCGGACGCGGATGCGGATGTGAAAAATGTGCGGATGTTCCGCGGATGCGGATGCGGATGCGGATGTGACCTACATCACTAATATATATATATATATATATATTGTATATATGCACAAATATATATATATATATATATATATATATATATATATATATATATAATATATATAGGGTGAACCAAATGTAGGTGGACAGTAAATGATAACGTTTATTTTGAGAATACATATTTAATTTTTTTGTATACTATAATACAAAATAAAATTTAAATAAATTTAGTTATAATATTTAATATAATAAAACACAAACACCATAGTTATAATGAACACCATAGTTATAATATAATATAACACAAACGTATTCAACCTACTGTCCACCTACTTTTGGTCACCCGTGTATATATATATATATATATATATATACACACAAATTATATATATATATATATATATATATATATATATTATATATAATATATATATATGTGTGTATATTATATATATACACCGGTGTTTCAAAAGTCCCTCACTAATTTGATTTTCAATTTTCTTTGCAGCTAATCGACCAACGACGTTCATCTTGTGGTAAACTATTACTCAGTAGTTGAGAATTTTTGAGTCTACATTTGAAGTTTTGCTCCGTTTCTTCTGCTACCATGCTGACTCTAGAGCAGAGGGTGTAAAATCGCTGCATGGCAGGAGGTTTTTCAATCTGTGGTCGAAGTGCAGCGACGATTCCGGGCAGTCTACGGACAGCATTATGCACCGGATAGGAACACCATCGTCGCCACCCACCGGAAGTTTATGGAGACCGGATCCGTAAAGGACAAACCACGATCAGGAAGACCTCGAAGTGGGCGGAGTGAGGAGAATGTCGAAACTGTCCGTGAGGCGTTTACTCAGAGTCAAGGAAAGTCCATTCGGCGAGCTGCTGCGGAACTGAACATCAGCGCGACATCTATCCAACGGATTTTGCGGCGTGGTCTCAAGCTGTATCCGTACAAGATCCAGGTGGTTCAGAAGCTGGAACCTCAAGACTACGATTGCCGGGTGGAGATGTGTGAGGACACTGCTGCATCACTACGAAAGAGACCCATCGATCCTGGAGCACATGTGGTTCAGCGACGAAGCTCTCTTCCACCTTTCTGGTCGCGTCAATCGGCACAACACCGCATCTGGGGAACTCACAATCCTGCGGAGATCCGGAACATGAAAGGGACACGCTGAAATTGGTCGTCCGGTGTGCCATCTCCTCAGCTGGGCTGATTGGTCCGTTCTTCTTCCGGGATCAAGATGGAAATTCCGTGAACGTCAACGGAGACAATTACCTTCGTATGCTTCAGGAGTTCTGCATCCCCCAACTGTCAGCTGTAGCTGACATGCAAGAAGTCATTTTCCAGCAAGGACGGTGCCCCTGCTCATTACTCGCGTGAGGTTCGCTCATTCTGAATAAGCAGTTCCCGGATCGGTGGATTGGTCGCCGTGGTCCCATCGAATGGGCTGCTCGCTCGCCTGATCTTACCCCATGCGACTTCTTTTGTGGGGCTACATTAAGAGCAAAGTGTACGCCACCAAGCCGCGAGTCCTCCCCACACTAGAAGAACGGATCAGGAATGCGTGTGCTTCTGTTACTCCAGAAATGTTGTCCAATGTCGGCCAAGAATGCGTAAAACGGTGGCTCGCTTGTTTCGAAAAAGACGGTGCCCACGTTGAGGTGTACCAGTGACTTTCCAGTAGACTATGAAGCCAAGTTTGATGCCACCAAAATTCTCATGAATCGTAGACTCAGCAACCAAATTGTAATTTGGTTCCTCTTGTAATTGCTATTTAATAAAATTTTAAAAATAATGAGGGACTTTTGAAACACCC
>JAJOZX010022123.1:0-15000 GCA_023014485.1 Bathynomus jamesi
TATAGATATGTATATATGTATATATATATGTGTGTATATATGTGTATATATATATATGTATATATGTATATATATATATATATATATATATATACACGGTGAACCAAAAGTAGGTGGACAGTAGGTTGAATACGGTTTGTGTTATATTATATTATAAACTATGGTGTTCATTATAACTATGGTGTTTGTGTTATATTATATTAAATATTATAACTAAATTTATTTAAATTTTATTTTGTATTATAGTGTACAAAAAAAATTAAATATGTATTCTCAAAATAAACGTTATCATTTACTGTCCACCTACATTTGGTTCACCCTATATATATATATATATATATATATGTGTGTGTGTATATATATATATATGTGTGTGTGTACATGTAAAATGAACAATGAATAATCCATATTCATTTTTACATAAGAAACCAAAATGCCTAAGCGAGTTTTGGATAAAAATTTTATTTGTAGCTTCCTATTTTGTTTGTGTCACAACCCTATGATCTACCATTCTGTGGTTTAGTCGTATCTATTTTCCATTTTTCATGGTTATAGAATTTATTATAATTAATTATGATTGTCTTCCATCTCACCCTCGACCCTAGATTATGCATACACATTGCATGTAACAGGATTGGAACCGTAGTTGTACTTCTAGTCATTGATACCCACTCTGTCTCTAATTCGTCATGTAAATCTTCCTAATAATGATTTGTACTATACGTACAAATTCAATAACTATGTCGTCACATTTTCCCGTCATTAATTTCCCTTCATTATATCTCTAGTATGCAATGTATGAAAATTCTTTATCATCATAATAAAAACTGTACACTCTATAGAAGTCATTATTTATATGTTATGTAGTATAAATATAACTATTATTCGACCATATCCCCGCCCCCGTACGTCCATACTTTATCTTGATCATTATCCTATATAAATTTTATAATATTCATTTTTACTCGTGTCAATCTATGAAATGCAAAACTTCATGCCTTCGTTCGAAAACGCAAAAATACGTTCTCGTATTATTTTTTTCATTATTATTTTTTATTATATCACCTCCCGCATTGAACTCGAAAATGCTTAGTAAGTCATCAAATTCCGCTAACTGGCAGAATCGAACGCTTCAAAGATAAAAAAGTCTCCTTTCGCTCGATTCGAATTTATAACTTTATCATGCGTTATGTTATATCATGTGTGTCATGTCTCATGTACTTGTGTTGTACTAATAACCAAATATAATAACCATATAGTATAACCATATAGTATAACCATCTAGTATAACCATATAGTATAACCATATAGTATAAACATATATTATAACCATATATAAATATATAAAAACACTAAGAATGGTAAACGACGTAATGTACTTTAATGAAACTGTAATTAAATGTAATGACTTAATATATAATGTAAGAATGTACTTTAACAGAAGTGTAATTAAACAACAATAAGTGAATGTGAAGTAATCCATAATCGCAATCGTAATTGTAATGAACCAAAAATTAATACGTACTCAGTCGTGTACTTAATTGTACTTATGTACTATTACGAAATGATATCGCCTTCAGAAATGAAGATTCGGCAAAAATATACGATTAGTTTTTATTTTTATTTTTTAATTTTAATTGGAATCTTTCAAACATCTGATCATGTGTTTAAAAGGGGGAAACTTAACCTTCAACTGTCTTCCCCCAAACATTTAGGTTTATATTATACATGTATTTGTAAAATTACGGCACTTCATTATTGCACTTCATTAAGTCACTTCATTATAGCCCTTCATTACGACTCCTTTGTTAGCAGCCTCGCTGCGAGGAGGGGGCAGAGGCCCCTTGCCTCCTTAATTTTTAGATTCCGGCCTGAGCCATGGTCGAAAGAGGTCGAACCTCTACCCCTGTAAATTCAGAGCACTACCTGTACATTTTTAGAAGTAAACTACCGTAAGAGAAACTTTTATTTTCCCCTTCGAGCCGTCTCTTCAGAAGAACTTAGTCAGTTAAGTCGATAAGATATAATAGAAAAATCGATAAGTTTAGTACCAAGAGAAAGTATCAGAGTATTATAGCAAGAGAAGAATTAATAATCGTCGACCCATAAAGCGAGAGAAAGAGACAACCCAAGCACCATAGAAGATATTGGCATAACAGTATGGCGAGTCTGTAGCCAAGAGTTTAACAAGAGGCGACCGAAAAGAATTAGAATGTTATAGAAGAAATATCCGTTGCTGCCTCCTAACCAGAACCCCCCGTCGATTCCGAACCGACTCAGGGCCATAGACGGAGGGGTTAAAAGTCTGGCGACCCTGCCCCAGGATAAGAAAAAGATTTTAAGAAAAAGATTTTAAGAAAAAGAATATTTTAAGAAGAAGAATATTTTAAGAAGAAGAATATTTTAAGAAGAAGAATATTTTAAGAAGAAGAATATTTTAAGAAGAAGAATATTTTAAGAAGAAGAATATTTTAAGAAGAAGAATATTTTAAGAAGAAGATTTTAAGAAGAAGAAGATTTTAAGAAGAAGAAGATTTTAAGAAGAAGAAGATTTTAAGAAGAAGAAGATTTTAAGAAGAAGATTTTAAGAAAAAGAAGATTTTAAGAAAAAGAAGATTTTAAGAAAAAGAAGATTTTAAGAAAAAGAAGATTTTAAGAAAAAGAAGATTTTAAGAAAAAGAAGATTTTAAGAAAAAGAAGATTTTAAGAAAAGAAGATTTTAAGAAAAAGAAGATTTTAAGAAGAAGATTTTAAGAAGAAGAAGATTTTAAGAAGAAGGAGATTTTAAGAAGAAGGAGATTTTAAGAAGAAGGAGATTTTAAGAAGAAGGAGATTTTAAGAAGAAGGAGATTTTAAGAAGAAGGAGATTTTAAGAAGAAGGAGATTTTAAGAAGAAGGAGATTTTAAGAAGAAGGAGATTTTAAGAAGAAGGAGATTTTAAGAAGAAGGAGATTTTAAGAAGAAGGAGATTTTAAGAAGAAGGAGATTTTAAGAAGAAGGAGATTTTAAGAAGAAGGAGATTTTAAGAAGAAGGAGATTTTAAGAAGAAGGAGATTTTAAGAAGAAGGAGATTTTAAGAAGAAGGAGATTTTAAGAAGAAGAGATTTTAAGAAGAAGAAGATTTTAAGAAGAAGAAGATTTTAAGAAGAAGAAGATTTTAAGAAGAAGAAGATTTTAAGAAGAAGAAGATTTTAAGAAGAAGAAGATTTTAAGAAGAAGAAGATTTTAAGAAGAAGAAGATTTTAAGAAGATGAAGATTTTAAGAAGATGAAGATTTTAAGAAGATGAAGATTTTAAGAAGATGAAGATTTTAAGAAGATGAAGATTTTAAGAAGATGAAGATTTTAAGAAGATGAAGATTTTAAGAAGATGAAGATTTTAAGAAGATGAAGATTTTAAGAAGATGAAGATTTTAAGAAGATGAAGATTTTAAGAAGATGAAGATTTTAAGAAGAAGAAGATTTTAAGAAGGAGAAGATTTTAAGAAGAAGAAGATTTTAAGAAGAGGCCACTCTTTGGCCAAGATAGAAATTACCCTGCATCAGGATAAAACCAGTTGACCGGCGTGTCACGACCTCTAGTTCGTAACATCCACCCTTGAACCGGTGTGTCACGACTCCAAGTTCTCCACGCCTAGTTTTCATCCAAAAAGAAGTAGCCAGCAAGACGTCTTCAGGACACGTCTCAAGGATTTCCCCATAGAAAATTTTGTTAAGTACAGAGTTTGTCTTTTTAAGTAATTTGTAAACATTTGAAAAGTCAGCATTATTAACAGTTAATATTTAGTATGGAGCCAGAATTAACACAAAACAGTGAACACTTCAGACACCAGTGATACACTTTTTTTTAGTGAAACAGTAATTTTCACAGAAGTTAAAAGTAACAGAAGTTAAAAGTAACAGAAGTTAAAAGTAACAGAAGTTAAAAGTAACAGAAGTTAAAAGTAACAGAAGTTAAAAGTAACAGAAGTTAAAAGTAACAGAAGTTAAAAGTAACAGAAGTTAAAAGTAACAGAAGTTAAAAGTAACAGAAGTTAAAAGTAACAGAAGTTAAAAGTAACAGAAGTTAATTTCAGAGAGTTAATTTCAGAGAGTTAATTTCAGAGAGTTAATTTCAGAGAGTTAATTTCAGAGAGTTATTTTCAGTTATTTTCAGTTATATTCAGTATAGAATAATTTTATTTTATGTACCAAACATAATAGTACAGTACCTTCGCGTACATTAGAGTGAAATGTTGTTTACATTTTTTATTTTTGTTTGCAATTTTTTTCAAATTATTGAATTGAATTGACTTGCAAATTAGGAAAGAGAGTGTTTATAGAGAGTTTATAGATTTAGAGATACTTGAAGTAATTTTGAAGTCATTTTTTGAAGTCATTTTTTGAAGTCATTTTTTGAAGTCAGTTTTTGAAGTCAGTTTTTGAAGTCAGAAGGTTGCGCCAAAAGGGACAACCGCCCCAGAGATTTATAGAAATACTTGACAAGCGTTCAAGTTAGACAGTTTAAGTTTCAAGATACTTGACACTAGGGCGGATCGAAAATGAGGTTTTTAAACTTTTTTTCGAAATGCAAATATGGCTAGTGCGGAAAATATGTGGGTGCTATAGATAATGACTGTGCATAAATATTAGTCCTGCAAAATTATATCTTCAGGTGCCACAAAGCCGTCGAAAAAAGTGAAATATAATGATTTTCTTATATTCTGCATTAGTACAATAACTGAAACTTACTTGTTATTATTATATATTAAGTGTTCCAATTACCAAAATAGTTACTGAATTACGCAGCTTAGTTTATTTAGATCAATGTTCTTTTGATTAATGATCTAAATAATCCAGAACTCACCACGAGGAGGTGGCTGCGTGTCGAGCTCCACCCATGCCCTCCCAACCACCCATCCTTGCGCATGTTTTTTTCTATTAACGTTTTATTTAAACTTTATATTCAGCTTTACTTTCGAATGATGGCATTTTTTTACGTGACTGAAGTGTTGATCTTATGAAGCCATCTCGCGCGTTCAATCCAAATACTTTTGATGATGCTTCAGTCACTAATTTTACCATTCTTTCTACTACTTGTGTATGACAAGGGAATTTCTCGAATGGAGGGATACTCTTGTTTCTATGAATTCTTCAATCTCATTTTCTGTCAGGTGTCTTGTCACAGGTGGTTCAGTGACAATGCATTTTTGCCAATTAATTAAATCAGTATAATCAGTAGCTTCAAATTGAATAACAGGTACTGTGAAACGCCTCACAACTTTTTCCTTGTTTGTTTGCCTTGCTTTCTTTATTCGCCTCCACGCTAATTCTCTTATGGCGCTGCGGTCATCATGAATCATTGATGCTAGAATATTTTCTGGATTTGCAAAAAATGCATTTCTTTGTATGACAGGGTTTACAATATCCTTTACTTCGTCATTCAGTGTTCTTGTTAGTTCAGTAGTTTTGAAAACATGTTTTGAGCCATTGACAAAAGACGTACTTTGCTTAATAGAAAACCACATTGGGATGTAGACCTTCATTATAAAAGAAGCAATGTTCATGAGGTTCTCAGATGGACTTACAGTTGAAACGTATAGACGAAGCAAACGATTTGCTGTAGTCAGCCATCGTGAATGTGCCATTTTGCCTGGACTACGATGAGCAAGATCTGGAGAGCAATATCCCTTTGTTATGGCCTGATGAATATCAATTAGATATTTTTGGTCGGTGCTAAGATCTTCACAGTCTACAGTTGGTTCCTCAGCATCAATCCTTTCAAACTCGACAATAGGAAGACTCTCACAGTTCTCTAATTCCCTGCCAATAGGACCGGTGAATCCGCGGGGGCCAGATGTTTTTCCATCCAGCTTTGCAACTAAATGGCGTAATGGCAATTCATTGGCATGGAGCTGGCACACTAAATGTTGAAATGGCTTCTTCAGCTTCAATTCTATAAGCCTTATAACGCCTCCCTTTCTCCAGTGTTGACTGCTGCACCATCGCATCCAATGGCAACAAGGTTTTCCAGGTTCATGTCATTATTTCCAATATACTCAAACATTCCTTTACATATTTCTTCAGCTGATCCAGAATTCACAGAATAATGGCCCAAATAATCTGAACCAGGTTCTCTCACTAAAGTGATATGTTCTTCTGTTACCTTCTTCTGATATACTTTGGACTCTTTTTTTTCTTGGAAGAGTGTAGAATCTTTTCGACCATCAAAATAGATTCCTCTGATTGGGACCTGATTTTGATCTTCCATAATTTCTGATCTCTTCTTTTGTCTTTCTCTTCTGATTTTACTCCTATCCACTACTTCAGATGTATTGTCAATAGAAACTTCTCCAATATCTTGCAATACTGCACTAACAATGAATGCTGCAGCTCGATCTGAAACTGCAGTCCTGTCACAAGCAGTAGCCACTGAAGGTAGATTTGTAGTTTTCCTTTTCTTGAATAATTGTTCTTCAGGTTGTTCGAGCTTTCTCTTCGAGCTAACTGGCTCTGGAAATGTATCGTCTGATATTTCGCCAGATTCACTTTCACTATTTGATGTCGATGATGATAATTCAACATTTGTATCCTGCAATTTCTCCTGTGAAGATTCTTTGGTGAGCCTCACAGCTTCTTTTTGCTTTCTTAGCAACGTAGATGCTTTTTTCTTTGAGAGTGTAATATCTACTCTATCAATAAACAGTTTTCTTTCACTCCTTTGATCTAAGAGGAACGTCACTTCTTCCTTTGGAACCGTTTTTTCTTTGGGACAAGAACATTGTGTTAGTACTTTGCACTTGCACGCTGCAATGTCAAAAAGTTTCGTGTGTGCTTCTTTTTTGAACATATCAATCTTTGCTTTGTAAGCTTCAGAATTTTTTCTGCTTTGGTATGGCTTCATAATGACACGATACTTTTCGTGGTAGCTTCTGACCATTGTTTCAATTCGCCTCTCTGACAGAATTGGGACGGAAGCACTTTCCCAAATTGTTTTCAATTTATCAACAACTTGTTCTAATATTTGAGATATTGAAGGATGTTTATTAGTATTCTGTTTCAAATCGTTTCTTACAAACAAGTAATATTTAAAAACTCCTTCGTATGTAGGAAGATTCCTGTGCCACAAATCTTCCCCATACCAAACATGGGGCACTCAGTTGAGGCCCTGGTTGATTTTGTACAAACTCGAGACATTTTGAAAGTATACAAATCTGAAAAAGAAAGAGCTAATATCAATTATACGTTAATTTCAGTTAATAGTGCATGGCAAACTTAGGGCAACACAATACAGAAATGCAAAATATATAAGAAATATAGTTTAGACTATCTGAGTAACGCCAACAACAGAACACCCACCTGCTACGAGAGCGACAGCTACACTGAACCGAGGTACTCACGTGACAGCTGAGTGAGCTGACTATAGAAAAACTGTTTTTAGAGAATAGAAACTTTTTTTAAAGGTTGACTGAGCTATTTTTATACAAGTGTGAATAATTCTTGTCTATTGTGCATCGTGGACTCTTCTGTAATTATTGGTTAAAATCTGCTTTTTTTCAATTTTTTTCAATATTGAAGGTCATTGTGGCACCTGAAGATATTAATGTTATGATTTTAAATTTATACCAGCTTATTTCCTCACTACTCCACACATTTTCCACACTAGCCAATTTTAAAATTCGAAAAATGAGTTTTTCACTCCGCCCTACTTGACAAGCGTTCAAGTTAGACAGTTTAAGTTTCAAGATACTTGACAAGCGTTCAAGTTAGACAGTTTAAGTTTCAAGATACTTGACAAGCGTTCAAGTTAGACAGTTTAAGTTTCAAGATACTTGACAAGCGTTCAAGTTAGACAGTTTAAGTTTCAAGATACTTGACAAGCGTTCAAGTCAGACAGTTTCAGAATACTTGATAGAGTTCAAGTTAGTTTCAAGAATACTTGATAGAGTTCAAGTTAGTTTCAAGAATACTTGATAGAGTTCAAGTTAGTTTCAAGAATACTTGATAGAGTTCAAGTTAGTTTCAAGAATACTTGATAGAGTTCAAGTTAGTTTCAAGAATACTTGATAGAGTTCAAGCTAGTTTCAAGAATACTTGATAGAGTTCAAGTTAGTTTCAGAATACTTGATAAGAGTTCAAGTTAGTTTCAGAATACTTGATAAGAGTTCAAGTTAGTTTCAGAATACTTGATAAGAGTTCAAGTTAGTTTCAGAATACTTGATAAGAGTTCAAGTTAGTTTCAGAATACTTGATAAGAGTTCAAGTTAGTTTCAGAATACTTGATAAGAGTTCAAGTTAGTTTCAAGAATACTTGATAAGAGTTCAAGTTAGTTTCAAGAATACTTGATAAGAGTTCAAGTTAGTTTCAAGAATACTTGATAAGAGTTCAAGTTAGTTTCAAGAATACTTGATAAGAATTCAAGTTAGTTTCAAGAATACTTGATAGAGTTCAAGTCAGACAGTTTTATTTGAAGTCAGAGTTTTGTTTTAAGTCAGAGTTTTGTTTTAAGTCAGAGTTTGTTTTAAGTCAGAGTTTGTTTTTAGTCAGTCTCTGTTAGTTTCAAGTCCCCAGTCATTTCAATGCAGTCAATTGAATTCAACTTTCTTTGTAGTTTAAGAGAATTTAATTTAAGAAAATGTAATTTAAGAATTTAATTCAACCTTTTTTTGTTGTAAAAGAGAATTAAATTCAACCTGAATTGACCCGTTTGTGTCTTTAGTTAATCTTTTTTTTTTTGTTTGTAAGAAGAAAATTCACCGATTTGTCTTTTCTTTTCATGCAATTGTTGCGTATATAAATATATAGTTGTGTAATAATTAATTAATCGATCTTGTTCCAATGACTCCTTTTAAATTACTATGCTGAGGAACATGCCGTCCCTCCGTTTTGTTTCAACTCTCTTAATTTTTAAGTAGTGTGACAAGCAATCTTTTTTTAAAAAGAGCAAAGTGCTCACGAAAGACGTATTGTCAATTTCAGACTTATACCCCCTGCTTAGTCACTCAATTCCCCCGAATGTAGTACTCCAAACTTTATTTTTATTTTATATTATTTTAACACCCCCAACCCCAGTTGAACTGTGTCAACCAGAGAAATGGTTCAACCATGGTTAATTCCTCTTTGGTACGATGGAACATAACCTCAATTTATGTTAAGTTGTGTTTTTTATTTTTAAGTATAGTATATGTTTAGTTCATTATAGTTTATAATTGATTTCTATTTTCAATTTTTATATTTTTTTATATTTTTTTTTATTCGATTAATAATGAGTAATTGTCGTAGTCGAATTTAATTGTGTGTCAAAATTCAATTTTAAAACCGTGAGATTTACTTTCATTAATTGTAAGGTCCTCTAAGTACGTTTTTTTTAATTAACTTATAAGTGTAACTGATTATGTAAAATCTATAATCCTAATTGAATTTTATTACTCTTGACACATATTCCCTCCAGTCACTTTTGCATTAAAACTCGTATGCAAACATCATCATTATAATACATCATAATTATTGCTTACTATATATAAATTCTCGCTCATGCATTTATTCAGTTAATTTAACAATCCTCTCAGCTAATCTGTCTCTCGAAATTATAAGATACACACTTTGTACCCAATAAACATAAATACACATTTGACCACGGGTCTATACATCATCCACTACGTAATTCGATTTCTACCTACAACAGTCAATAAAAATGCATGTATGCACACTATATATACAAACCTTATGCTAAAATCATTGGATAACACAATAAACTATTTCATTGCGTGTAAATGCAAACTATGCAATTTAGTCTTAATCAAAATTTGCTTTCTAATATATCTTGCTTATGCATTTATTCAGTTAATTTAACAATCTTCTCAGCTAATCTGTCCCTCGAAATTGTAAGATACACACTTTGCACCTAATACACCCAAATACACACTTGACCACAGGTCTATACATCATCCATTACGTAATTCTATTTTTTACCTAAAATAGTCAATAAAATTAGTTATGAATTGTACTGGCATGGTAACCTTGAAAATCCATGAACTTTAAAATTTATATTTTTCCCTTTTATCTACTATTCATTATGTATGTAATTTTCCCCAAAGAAAAATAAAATTTTGCTAAAAATTTAACAATATCATTCTTTGTCTAACTTAATTGTTTGTCTAAAATTAAAGTTTTAATCTTTGAATTTTTTTATATTTTGTAAGCAAGTGTCATTTTAAAGATTTGATACTCTGCATTGTACTCAACTACCCGAACTCGTCCTGTATAAAACTTGTATTATAAAAAAGAATGTCATCATCTAATTTGAATTCGTTAGATGTTATTTTCTCAATTCTATTGTATTGTATTAATTGTATTATATTATTGTATTAATACCATTTTAGAGGGAGAAACACTGTAAAAATGAACAATGAATAATCCATATTCATTTTTACATAAGAAACCAAAATTGCCTAAGCGAGTTTTGGATAAAAATTTTATTTGTAGCTTCCTATTTTTGTTTGTGTCACAACCCTATGATCTACCATTTCTGTGGTTTAGTCGTATCTATTTTCCATTTTTCATTGTTATAGAATTTATTATAATTAATTATGATTGTCTTCCATCTCACCCTCGACCCTAGATTATGCATACACATTGCATGTAACAGGATTGGAACCCGCAGTTGTACTTCTTAGTCATTGATACCCACTCTTTGTCTCTAATTCGTTCATGTAAATCTTCCTAATAATGATTTGTACTATACGTACAAATTCAATAACTATGTCGTCACATTTTCCCGTCATTAATTTCCCTTCATTATATCTCTAGTATGCAATGTATGAAAATTCTTTATCATCATAATAAAACTGTACACTCTATAGAAGTCATTATTTATATGTTATGTAGTAAATATAACTATTATTCGACCATATCCCCGCCCCAATACGTCCATATTTTATCTTGATCATTATCCTATATAAATTTTATTAAATATTCATTTTTACTCGTGTCAATCTATGAAATGCAAAACTTCATGCCTTCGTTCGAAAACTCAAAAATACGTTCTCGTATTATTTTTTTCATTATTATTTTTTATTATATCACCTCCCGCATTGAACTCGAAAATGCTTAGTAAGTTATCAAATTCCGCTAACTGGCAGAATCGAACGCTTCAAAGATAAAAAAGTCTCCTTTCGCTCGATTCGAATTTATTACTTTATCATGCGTTATGTTATATCATGTGTGTCATGTCTCATGTACTTGTGTTGTACTAATAACCATATAGTATAACCATCTAGTATAACCATCTAGCATAACCATCTAGTATAACCATATAGTATAACCATATAGTATAACCATATATAAATATATAAAAACACTAAGAATGGTAAACGACGCAATGTACTTTAATGAAACTGTAATTAATAATAACTTGTAATGTACTTCAATGAAACTGTAATTAAATGTGATGACTTAATATATAGTGTAACAATATACTTTAACAGAAGTGTAATTAACCATCTAGTATAACCATCTAGCATAACCATCTAGTATAACCATATAGTATAACCATATAGTATAACCATATATAAATATATAAAAACACTAAGAATGGTAAACGACGCAATGTACTTTAATGAAACTGTAATTAATAATAACTTGTAATGTACTTCAATGAAACTGTAATTAAATGTAATGACTTAATATATAGTGTAAGAATATACTTTAACAGAAGTGTAATTAAACAACAATAAGTGAATGTGAAGTAATCCATAATCGCAATCGTAATTGTAATGAACCAAAATTAATACGTACTCAGTCGTGTACTTAATTTGTACTTATGTACTATTACGAAATGATATCGCCTTCAGAAATGAAGATTCGGCAAAAATATACGATTAGTTTTTATTTTTATTTTTTAATTTTTATTTGGAATCTTTCAAACATCTGATCATGTGTTTAAAAGAGGGAAACTTAACCTTCAACTGTCTTCCCCAAACATTTAGGTTTATATTATACATGTATTTGTAAAATTACGGCACTTCATAATTGCTCTTCATTAAGTCACTTCATTATAGCACTTCATTACGACTCCTTTGTTAGCAGCCTCGCTGCGAGGAGGGGGCAGAGGCCCCTTGCCTCCTTAATTTTTAGATTCCGGCCTGAGCCATGGTCGAAAGAGGTCGAACCTCTACCCCTGTAAATTCAGAGCACTACCTGTACATTTTTAGAAGTAAACTACTGTAAGAGAAACTTTTTATTTTCCCCTTCGAGCCGTGCTCTCTTCAGAAGAACTTAGTTAAGTCGATAAGATATAAAAGAAAAATCGATAAGTTTAGTACCAAGAGAAAGTATCAGAGTATTATAGCAAGAGAAGAATTAATAATCTTCGACCCATAAAGCGAGAGAAATAGACAACCCAAGCACCATAGAAGATATTGGCATAACAGTCTGGCAAGTCTGTAGCCAAGAGTTTAACAAGAGGCGACCGAAAAGAATTAGAATGTTATAGAAGAAATATCCGTTGCTGCCTCCTAACCAGAACCCCCTGTCGATTCCGAACCGACTCAGGACCATAGACGGAGGGGTTATCATACATATGTATATATATATATATATATATATATATGTATATATATATATATATATAATATGTGTATATATATGTATATATGTATATATATATATATGTATATATGTATAGAAACGACGTAAGTATAGAGGAGCGTTCTGCACACGAGGAAGAGAAATAATGAACAAATGAAAAATGAGGTGACCGCCCGGGAATCGAACCCAGGATCTTCCGATTGCCGGTCAGATATGCTCTCCACTACACCACGGGCCTCGATCAGTCAGAAGTCGTAATTCTCATACATAGGCCAGAAACCAATGCCCTGAGAGGGCACCCTCGCAAATCGTGAATATGTACATTTAGCTGCAATGACCACGCAGTATATTAATGTATAGAAACGACGTAAGTATAGAGGAGCGTTCTGCACACAAGGAAGAGAAATAACGAACAAATGAAAAATGAGGTGACCGCCCGGGAATTCAAAATATGTATATATATATATATATATATATATATATATATATATATTATATATAGATGAATAAAACCACTAAGGAAAGGAAACACAAAAAGGTGCTCAAGCGCTTTCGTCTAATGACATCCTCAGGAACACTGAAGTACATAAAAGGTTACGGCCTATATATAGGTTACAGAAAGAAAAAAATAAATAAAATACATACACACAAACATATATATATATATATATATATAATACATACATATCTACACACATACATATATATATATATATATATGCAATAAACGGAGAAGTAAAATTAAAAATTAAAAATTAGAGGATTAACAAAGAGGCACACAGATTTGTAAGGAAAAATATCGATTTTATCACAAGATCAAATGAATTATAAAAATACAAATTTATACTGGAAATCTGCCCGGGTTGAATTCCTTCAAAACAAATTTAGATAAAAAGGGTAGGACCCTAAATCTTTGGTAAACTTGTAGGCTACTTTATTAACTTTTAATCTTCATTTATTTTTTATATATCGAAACTTGACTCTAAAAGGCAAAGTGTTAAAACCCGGGCAGATTTCCAGTATAAATTTGTATTTTTATAATTAATTTGATCTTGTGCTAAAAATCGATATTTTTTCTTACAAATCTGTGTGCCTCTTTGTTAATCCTCTAATTTTTAATTTTCATTTTTACTTCTCCGTTTATTGCATATTATATATATGTATGTGTGTAGATATGTATATAATATATATATATATATATATATATATAATATTATATATATATATGTTTGTATGTATGTTATTTATTTATTTTTTTTATTTTTGTAACCTATATATAGGCCGTAACCTTTTATGCACTTCAGTGTTCCTGAGGATGTCATTAGACGAAAGCGCTTGAGCACCTTTTTGTGTTTCCTTTCCTTCGTGGTTTTATTCATCATAAATATTTTTCACGTGTTACTTTCGTGAAATAATTTTCATATATAATATATATGTATATATATGTATATATGTATATATGTGTATATATGTATATATATGTATATACATGTATATATGTATATATGTATATATGTATATATATATGTATATGTGTATATATGTATATTATATATATGTATATATATATATATATATGTATATATACATTCAACTGCAAAGAACACGCAGTATAAATAACGTAAAGAACGACGCTTGTATAGGAGATATTTCGCGTAAGACGAGAGAGAAAGAACGAAACACAAATGAAAAAATGAGGTAACCACCCGGGAATCGAACCCGGGATCTTCCGATTGCGGTCAGATGCGATACATTACACCATGGGCCTCACTCTTCCAAATGCCGTAATTCTTCTACATACTCGCAGAAACCAATGCCCCAAGGGGGCATCTCCCGCATGCCGTAACATTATATACATTCAACTGCAAAGAACACGCAGTATAAATAACGTAAAGAACGACGCTTGTATAGGAGATATTTCGCGCAAGACGAGAGAGAAAGAACGAAACAAATGTAATGGTATCGCATCTGACCGGCAATCGGAAGATCCCGGGTTCGATTCCCGGGTGGTTACCTCATTTTTTCATTTGTTTCGTTCTTTCTCTCTCGTCTTGCGCGAAATATTTCCTATACAAGCGTCGTTCTTTACGTTATTTATACTGCGTGTTCTTTGCAGTTGAATGTATATAATGTTACGGCATGCGGGAGGTGTCCCCTTGGGTCATTGGTTTCTACGAGTATGTAGAAGAATTACGGCATTTGGAAGAGTGAGGCCCATGGTGTAATGGTATCGCATCTGACCGGCAATCGGAAGATCCCGGGTTCGATTCCCGGTTGGTTACCTCATTTTTTCATTTGTTTCGTTCTTTCTGTCTCGTCTTGCGCGAAATATCTCCTATACAAGCGTCGTTCTTTACGATATGTATAAATATGTATATATATATATATGTACCGGGTGTCCGAGAATTATCTGTACAATTTTTGGCTGTCATT
>JAJOZX010022124.1:0-11734 GCA_023014485.1 Bathynomus jamesi
AAAGGAAGTGGTTGGAAAAGATAAGACCCATAAACCTAACGTAATATTTAGTTAATTTCAAACAAAAAAATTCAAAATTGAAATGGCTGTAACTTTTAAGTTTTATTCTTGCAAAAAATGAGTTGCATTTCTAAATCAGCTTCAAAATGCACTATTGAGCGAATATGTGAAAAATTCGTAAGTTGTGCGTGAAAAGGATAAGACCCATGAACCTAATGCAATATTTAGTTAATTTCAAAAGAAAAAATTCAAAATTGAAATGGCTGTAACTTTCGAAGTTATCATTCCTGCAAAAATTGAGTTGCATTTTCTAAAGTAGAGTTTGAAATTGCACTATTAGCAAATTTGTGAAAATATCGAAGGAAGTGCGTGGAAAGGATAAGACCCCGTAAACTAACGTAATATTTAGTTAATTTCAAACGAATCATTCAAAATTGAAATGGCTGTAACTTTCTAAGTTATCATTCCTGCAAAAAAATGAGTTGCGTTTTTAAATTAGAGTTCAAATTGCACTATTGAGCGAATTTGTGAAACAATCGAAAGAAGTGCGTGGAAAGGATAAGACCCCGTAAAGTTAACGTAATATTTAGTTAATTTCAAACGAAAAAAACAAAATTGAAATGGCTGTAACTTTCTAAATTATCATTCTGCAAAAAATGAGTTGCATTTTCTAAATTAGAGTATGAAATTGCACTATTGAACAAATTTGTGAAAAAATCGAAAAAAGTGCGTGGAAAGGATAAGACCATAACCTAACGTAATATTTAATAATTTCAACGAAAAATTCAAAATTGAAAGGCTGTAACTTTTATATTTAATTTTGCAAAAATGAGTTGATTTTCTAAATTAGGGTAGAAAAACTGCACTATTGATCGAATTTTGAAAAATTCGAAAAGGAGTGCGTGGAAAGATAAGACCCCATAACTAACGTAATATTTAGTTAATTTCAAACGAAAAAATTCAAAATTGAAATGGCTGTAACTTTTAAGTTTTTCTTTCCTGCTAAAAATGAGTTGCATTTTCTAAGTCAGAGTATGACATTGCACTATGTTAAAATTTGTGAAACAATCGAAAGAAGCGTGTGGAAAGGATAAGACCCCCGAAAACCTAACGTAATATTTAGTAAATTTCAAACGAAAAAATTCCAAATTGAAATGGCTGTTACTTTCTAAGTTATCACTCCTGCAAAAACTGGTTTGCTTTTATAAATCAGAGTACGACATTGCACTATTGAACAAATTTGTGAAAAAATCTAAAGTAGTGCGAGGAAAGGATAAGACCCCATATACCTTACGTAATAGTTATAATTTCAATCAGGAAAATTCAAAATTGAAATGATCATAACTTTTTATGATTTCATTTCCACAAGAAATGAGTTGCATTTTCTAAATCAGCTTAAAAACTGCACTATTTTGCGAATTTGGGAAAAATTGGAAAGAATTGCGTGGAAGGATAAGACCCATAAACCTAAAGCAATATTTAGTAAATTTCAAACAACAAAATTCAAAACTGAAATGGCTGTAACTTTTTAAGTTATCATTCCTGCAAAAACTGGTGGAATTTCTAAATCAGAGTATGACATTGCACTATTGAACAAATTTGTGAAAAAATCGAAAGAAGTGTGTGGAAAGGATAAGACCTCCGAAAACCTAACGGAATATTTTGTTAATTTCAAAGGAAAAAATTCAAAATTGAAATGGCTGTACCTTTCTAAGTTTTCATTCTTGCAAAACATGAGTTGCATATTCTAAACCAGATTAAAAATCTGCCCTATTGAGCGAATTTTTGAAAAAATCGAAAGTGCGTATAAAGGATAAGACACCATACACCTAACGTAATATTTAATTAATTTCAAACGAAAAATTTCAAAATTGAAATGGGTATAACTTTTTAAGTTTTCATTCTTGCAAAAAATGAGTTGCATTTTCTAAGTCAGCTTCAAAACTGCACTATTGAGCGAATATGTGAAAAATTCGTATGTAGTGCGTGGAAAGGATAAGACCCCATAAACCTAACGTAATAGAGTTAGAATAGAGTAGAAAATTGCACTATTCAGCGCATTTGTGAAAAAATCAAAGGAAGTGCGTGGAAAGATAAGACCCCATAAACCTAACGTAATATTTAGTTAATTTCAAACAAAAAAATTCAAAATTGAAATGGCTGTAACTTTTTAAGTTTTATTCTTGCAAAAAATGAGTTGCATTTTCTAAATCAGCTTCAAAAACTGCACTATTGAGCGAATATGTGAAAAATTCGTAAGTTGTGCGTGAAAAGGATAAGACCCCATGAACCTAATGCAATATTTAGTTAATTTCAAAAGAAAAAATTCAAAATTGAAATGGCTGTAACTTTCGAAGTTATCATTCCTGCAAAAATTGAGTTGCATTTTCTAAAGTAGAGTTTGAAATTTGCACTATTGAGCAAATTTGTGAAAATATCGAAGGAAGTGCGTGGAAAGGATAGACCCGTAACCTAACGTAATTTAGTTAATTTCAAACGAATCATTCAAAATTGAAATGGCTGTAACTTTCTAAGTTATCATTCCTGCAAAAAATGAGTTGCGTTTTGTAAATTAGAGTATCAAATTGCACTATTGAGCAAATTTGTGAAACAATCGAAAGAAGTGCGTGGAAAGGATAAGACCCCGTAAAGTTAACGTAATATTTAGTTAATTTCAAACGAAAAAACAAAATTGAAATGGCTGTAACTTTCTAAATTATCATTCCTGCAAAAAATGAGTTGCATTTTCTAAATTAGAGTATGAAATTGCACTATTGAACAAATTTGTGAAAAAATCGAAACAACTGCGTGGAAAGGATAAGATCCCATATACCTAACGTAATATTTAATTAATTTCAAACGAAAAATTCAAAATTGAATGGCTGTAACTTTATATATTTCATTCTTGCAAAAAATGAGCTGAATTTTCTAAATTAGAGAGAAATTGCACTATTGATCGAATTTTGAAAAATCGAAAGGAGTGCGTGGAAAGATAAGACCCATAAACCTAACGTAATATTTAGTTATTTCAAACGAAAAAATTCAAAATTGAAATGGCTGTAACTTTTAAGTTTTCTTTCCTGCTAAAAATGAGTTGCATTTTCTAAGTCAGAGTATGACATTGCACTATTGTTAAAATTTGTGAAACAATCGAAAGAAGCGTGTGGAAAGGATAAGACCCCGAAACCTAACGTAATATTTAGTAAATTTCAAACGAAAAAATTCCAAATTGAAATGGCTGTTACTTTCTAAGTTATCACTCCTGCAAAAACTGGTTTGCTTTTATAAATCAGAGTACGACATTGCACTATTGAACAAATTGTGAAAAAATCTAAAGTAGTGCGAGGAAAGGATAAGACCCCATATACCTTACGTAATAGTTATTTAATTTCAATCAGGAAAATTCAAAATTGAAATGATCATAACTTTTTATGATTTCATTTCCACAAGAAATGAGTTGCATTTTCTAAATCAGCTTAAAAACTGCACTATTTTGCGAATTTGGGAAAAATTGGAAAGAATTGCGTGGAAGGATAAGACCCCATAAACCTAAAGCAATATTTAGTAAATTTCAAACAACAAAATTCAAAACTGAAATGGCTGTAACTTTTTAAGTTATCATTCCTGCAAAAACTGGGTGCATTTCTAAATCAGAGTATGACATTGCATATTGAACAAATTTGTGAAAAAATCGAAAGAAGTGTGGAAAGGATAAGACCTCCGAAAACCTAACGGAATATTTTGTTAATTTCAAAGGAAAAAATTCAAAATTGAAATGGCTGTACCTTTCTAAGTTTTCATTCTTGCAAAACATGAGTTGCATATCTAAACCAGATTAAAAATCTGCCCTATTGAGCGAATTTTTGAAAAAATCGAAAGTGCGTATAAAGGATAAGACACCATACACCTAACGTAATATTTAATTAATTTCAAACGAAAAATTTCAAAATTGAAATGGGTATAACTTTTTAAGTTTTCATTCTTGCAAAAAATGAGTTGCATTTTCTAAGTCAGCTTCAAACACTGCACTATTGAGCGAATATGTGAAAAATTCGTATGTAGTGCGTGGAAAGGATAAGACCCCATAAACCTAACGTAATAGAGTTAGAATAGAGTAGAAAATTGCACTATTCAGCGCATTTGTGAAAAAATCAAAGGAAGTGCGTGGAAAAGATAAGACCCCATAAACCTAACGTAATATTTAGTTAATTTCAAACAAAAAAATTCAAAATTGAAATGGCTGTAACTTTTTAAGTTTTATTCTTGCAAAAAATGAGTTGCATTTTCTAAATCAGCTTCAAAAACTGCACTATTGAGCGAATATGTGAAAAATTCGTAAGTTGTGCGTGAAAAGGATAAGACCCATGAACCTAATGCAATATTTAGTTAATTTCAAAAGAAAAAATTCAAAATTGAAATGGCTGTAACTTTCGAAGTTATCATTCCTGCAAAAATTGAGTTGCATTTTCTAAAGTAGAGTTTGAAATTGTACTATTGAGCAAATTTGTGAAAATATCGAAGGAAGTGCGTGGAAAGGATAAGACCCCGTAAACCTAACGTAATATTTAGTTAATTTCAAACGAATCATTCAAAATTGAAATGGCTGTAACTTTCTAAGTTATCATTCCTGCAAAAAATGAGTTGCGTTTTGTAAATTAGAGTATCAAATTGCACTATTGAGCAAATTTGTGAAACAATCGAAAGAAGTGCGTGGAAAGGATAAGACCCCGTAAAGTTAACGTAATATTTAGTTAATTTCAAACGAAAAAACAAAATTGAAATGGCTGTAACTTTCTAAATTATCATTCCTGCAAAAAATGAGTTGCATTTTCTAAATTAGAGTATGAAATTGCACTATTGAACAAATTTGTGAAAAAATCGAAACAACTGCGTGGAAAGGATAAGATCCCATATACCTAACGTAATATTTAATTAATTTCAAACGAAAAATTCAAAATTGAAGTGGCTGTAACTTTATATATTTTCATTCTTGCAAAAAATGAGCTGAATTTTCTAAATCAGGGTAGAAAATTGCACTATTCATCGAATTTTTGAAAAATTCGAAAGGAGTGCGTGGAAAAGATAAGACCCCATAAACCTAACGTAATATTTAGTTATTTTCAAACGAAAAAATTCAAAATTGAAATGGCTGTAACTTTTTAAGTTTTCTTTCCTGCTAAAAATGAGTTGCATTTTCTAAGTCAGAGTATGACATTGCACTATTGTTAAAATTTGTGAAACAATCGAAAGAAGCGTGTGGAAAGGATAAGACCCCGAAAACCTAACGTAATATTTAGTAAATTTCAAACGAAAAAATTCCAAATTGAAATGGCTGTTACTTTCTAAGTTATCACTCCTGCAAAAACTGGTTTGCTTTTATAAATCAGAGTACGACATTGCACTATTGAACAAATTTGTGAAAAAATCTAAAGTAGTGCGAGGAAAGGATAAGACCCCATATACCTTACGTAATAGTTACTTAATTTCAATCAGGAAAATTCAAAATTGAAATGATCATAACTTTTTATGATTTCATTTCCACAAGAAATGAGTTGCATTTTCTAAATCAGCTTAAAAACTGCACTATTTTGCGAATTTGGGAAAAATTGGAAAGAATTGCGTGGAAGGATAAGACCCATAAACCTAAAGCAATATTTAGTAAATTTCAAACAACAAAATTCAAAACTGAAATGGCTGTAACTTTTTAAGTTATCATTCCTGCTAAAAACTGGTGTGCATTTCTAAATCAGAGTATGACATTGCATATTGAACAAATTTGTGAAAAAATCGAAAGAAGTGTGTGGAAAGGATAAGACCTCCGAAAACCTAACGGAATATTTTGTTAATTTCAAAGGAAAAAATTCAAAATTGAAATGGCTGTACCTTTCTAAGTTTTCATTCTTGCAAAACATGAGTTGCATATTCTAAACCAGATTAAAAATCTGCCCTATTGAGCGAATTTTTGAAAAAAAATCGAAAGTGCGTATAAAGGATAAGACACCATACACCTAACGTAATATTTAATTAATTTCAAACGAAAAATTTCAAAATTGAAATGGGTATAACTTTTTAAGTTTCATTCTTGCAAAAAAATGAGTTGCATTTTCTAAGTCAGCTTCAAACACTGCACTATTGAGCGAATATGTGAAAAATTCGTATGTAGTGCGTGGAAAGGATAAGACCCCATAAACCTAACGTAATAGAGTTAGAATAGAGTAGAAAATTGCACTATTCAGCGCATTTGTGAAAAAATCAAGGAAGTGCGTGGAAAAGATAAGACCCCATAAACCTAACGTAATATTTAGTTAATTTCAAACAAAAAAATTCAAAATTGAAATGGCTGTAACTTTTTAAGTTTTATTCTTGCAAAAAATGAGTTGCATTTTCTAAATCAGCTTCAAAAACTGCACTATTGAGCGAATATGTGAAAAATTCGTAAGTTGTGCGTGAAAAGGATAAGACCCATGAACCTAATGCAATATTTAGTTAATTTCAAAAGAAAAAATTCAAAATTGAAATGGCTGTAACTTTCGAAGTTATCATTCCTGCAAAAATTGAGTTGCATTTCTAAAGTAGAGTTTGAAATTGTACTATTGAGCAAATTTGTGAAAATATCGAAGGAAGTGCGTGAAAGGATTAGACCCCGTAAACCTAACGTAATATTTAGTTAATTTCAAACGAATCATTCAAAATTGAAATGCTGTAAACTTTCTAAGTTATCATTCCTGCAAAAAATGAGTTGCGTTTTGTAAATTAGAGTATCAAATTGCACTATTGAGCAAATTTGTGAAACAATCGAAAGAAGTGCGTGGAAAGGATAAGACCCCGTAAAGTTAACGTAATATTTAGTTAATTTCAAACGAAAAAACAAAATTGAAATGGCTGTAACTTTCTAAATTATCATTCGTGCAAAAAATGAGTTGCATTTTCTAAATTAGAGTATGAAATTGCACTATTGAACAAATTTGTGAAAAAATCGAAACAACTGCGTGGAAAGGATAAGATCCCATATACCTAACGTAATATTTAATTAATTTCAAACGAAAAATTCAAAATTGAAGTGGCTGTAACTTTATATATTTTCATTCTTGCAAAAAATGAGCTGAATTTTCTAAATCAGGGTAGAAAATTGCACTATTCATCGAATTTTTGAAAAATTCGAAAGGAGTGCGTGGAAAAGATAAGACCCCATAAATCTAACGTAATATTTAGTTATTTTCAAACGAAAAAATTCAAAATTGAAATGGCTGTAACTTTTTAAGTTTTCTTTCCTGCTAAAAATGAGTTGCATTTTCTAAGTCAGAGTATGACATTGCACTATTGTTAAAATTTGTGAAACAATCGAAAGAAGCGTGTGGAAAGGATAATAAGACCCCCGAAAACCTAACGTAATATTTAGTAAATTTCAAACGAAAAAATTCAAATTGAAATTGGCTGTTACTTTCTAAGTTATCACTCCTGCAAAAAACTGATTTGCTTTTATAAATCAGAGTACGACATTGCACTTATTGAACAATTGTGTGAAAAAATCTAAAGATAGTGCGAGGAAAGGATAAGACCCATATACCTTACGTAATAGTTACTTAATTCAATCAGGAAAATTCAAAATTGAAATTGAAATGATCATAACTTTTTATGATTTCATTTCCACAAGAAATGAGTTGCATTTCAAAATCAGCTTAAAAACTGCACTATTTTGCGAATTTGGGAAAAAATTGGAAAGAATTGCGTTGGAAGGATAAGACCCATAAAACCTAAAGCAATATTTAGTAAATTTCAAACAACAAAATTCAAAACTGAAATGGCTGTAAACTTTTTAAGTTAATCATTCCTGCAAAAAACTGGTCTGCATTTCTAAATCAGAGTATTGACATTGCAATATTGAACAAATTTGTGAAAAAATCGAAAGAAGTGTGTGGGAAAAGGATAAGACCTCCGAAAACCTAACGGAATATTTTGTTAATTTCAAAGGAAAAAATTCAAAATTGTAAATGGCTGTACTTTCTAAGTTTCATTCTTGCAAAACATGAGTTGCATATTCTAAACCAGATTAAAAATCTGCCCTATGAGCGAATTTTTGAAAAAAATCGAAAAGTGTATCGTAGTAAAGGATAAGACACCATTACACCTAACGTAATATTTAATTAATTTCAAACGAAAAATTTCAAAATTGAAAATGGGTATAACTTTTTAAGTTTTCATTCTTGCAAAAATGAGTTGCATGTTCTAAGTCAGCTTCAAACACTGCACTATTGAGCGAATATGTGAAAATTCGTATGTAGTGGGGAAAGGATAAGACCCCATAAACCTAACGTAATAGAGTTAGAATAGAGTAGAAAATTGCACTATTCAGCGCATTTGTGAAAAAATCAAAGGAAGTGCGTGGAAAAGATAAGACCCCATAAACCTAACGTAATATTTAGTTAATTTCAAACAAAAAAATTCAAAATTGAAATGGCTGTAACTTTTTAAGTTTTATTCTTGCAAAAAATGAGTTGCATTTTCTAAATCAGCTTCAAAAACTGCACTATTGAGCGAATATGTGAAAAATTCGTAAGTTGTGTCGTGAAAAGGATAAGACCCCATGAACCTAATGCAATATTTAGTTAATTTCAAAAGAAAAAATTCAAAATTGAAATGGCTGTAACTTTCGAAGTTATCATTCCTGCAAAAATTGAGTTGCATTTTCTAAAGTAGAGTTTGAAATTGCACTATTGAGCAAATTTGTGAAAATATCGAAGGAAGTGCGTGGAAAGGATAGACCCCGTAAACCTAACGTAATATTTAGTTAATTTCAAACGAATCATTCAAAATTGAAATGGCTGTAACTTTCTAAGTTATCATTCCTGCAAAAAATGAGTTGCGTTTTGTAAATTAGAGTATCAAATTGCACTATTGAGCAAATTTGTGAAACAATCGAAAGAAGTGCGTGGAAAGGATAAGACCCCGTAAAGTTAACGTAATATTTAGTTAATTTCAAACGAAAAAACAAAATTGAAATGGCTGTAACTTTCTAAATTATCATTCGTGCAAAAAATGAGTTGCATTTTCTAAATTAGAGTATGAAATTGCACTATTGAACAAATTTGTGAAAAAATCGAAACAACTGCGTGGAAAGGATAAGATCCCATATACCTAACGTAATATTTAATTAATTTCAAACGAAAAATTCAAAATTGAAGTGGCTGTAACTTTATATATTTTCATTCTTGCAAAAAATGAGCTGAATTTTCTAAATCAGGGTAGAAAATTGCACTATTGATCGAATTTTGAAAAATCGAAAGAGTGCGTGGAAAAGATAAGACCCCATAAACCTAACGTAATATTTAGTTATTTTCAAACGAAAAAATTCAAAATTGAAATGGCTGTAACTTTTTAAGTTTTCTTTCCTGCTAAAAATGAGTTGCATTTTCTAAGTCAGAGTATGACATTGCACTATTGTTAAAATTTGTGAAACAATCGAAAGAAGCGTGTGGAAAGGATAAGACCCCGAAAACCTAACGTAATATTTAGTAAATTTCAAACGAAAAAATTCCAAATTGAAATGGCTGTTACTTTCTAAGTTATCACTCCTGCAAAAACTGGTTTGCTTTTATAAATCAGAGTACGACATTGCACTATTGAACAAATTTGTGAAAAAATCTAAAGTAGTGCGAGGAAAGGATAAGACCCCATATACCTTACGTAATAGTTACTTAATTTCAATCAGGAAAATTCAAAATTGAAATGATCATAACTTTTTATGATTTCATTTCCACAAGAAATGAGTTGCATTTTCTAAATCAGCTTAAAAACTGCACTATTTTGCGAATTTGGGAAAAATTGGAAAGAATTGCGTGGAAGGATAAGACCCCATAAACCTAAAGCAATATTTAGTAAATTTCAAACAACAAAATTCAAAACTGAAATGGCTGTAACTTTTTAAGTTATCATTCCTGCAAAAACTGGTCTGCATTTCTAAATCAGAGTATGACATTGCACTATTGAACAAATTTGTGAAAAAATCGAAAGAAGTGTGTGGAAAGGATAAGACCTCCGAAAACCTAACGGAATATTTTGTTAATTTCAAAGGAAAAAATTCAAAATTGAAATGGCTGTACCTTTCTAAGTTTTCATTCTTGCAAAACATGAGTTGCATATTCTAAACCAGATTAAAAATCTGCCCTATTGAGCGAATTTTTGAAAAAATCGAAAGTGCGTATAAAGGATAAGACACCATACACCTAACGTAATATTTAATTAATTTCAAACGAAAAATTTCAAAATTGAAATGGGTATAACTTTTTAAGTTTTCATTCTTGCAAAAAATGAGTTGCATTTTCTAAGTCAGCTTCAAAAACTGCACTATTGAGCGAATATGTGAAAAATTCGTATGTAGTGCGTGGAAAGGATAAGACCCCATAAACCTAACGTAATAGAGTTAGAATAGAGTAGAAAATTGCACTATTCAGCGCATTTGTGAAAAAATCAAAGGAAGTGCGTGGAAAAGATAAGACCCCATAAACCTAACGTAATATTTAGTTAATTTCAAACAAAAAAATTCAAAATTGAAATGGCTGTAACTTTTTAAGTTTTATTCTTGCAAAAAATGAGTTGCATTTTCTAAATCAGCTTCAAAAACTGCACTATTGAGCGAATATGTGAAAAATTCGTAAGTTGTGCGTGAAAAGGATAAGACCCCATGAACCTAATGCAATATTTAGTTAATTTCAAAAGAAAAAATTCAAAATTGAAATGGCTGTAACTTTCGAAGTTATCATTCCTGCAAAAATTGAGTTGCATTTTCTAAAGTAGAGTTTGAAATTGTACTATTGAGCAAATTTGTGAAAATATCGAAGGAAGTGCGTGGAAAGGATAAGACCCCGTAAACCTAACGTAATATTTAGTTAATTTCAAACGAATCATTCAAAATTGAAATGGCTGTAACTTTCTAAGTTATCATTCCTGCAAAAAATGAGTTGCGTTTTGTAAATTAGAGTATCAAATTGCACTATTGAGCAAATTTGTGAAACAATCGAAAGAAGTGCGTGGAAAGGATAAGACCCCGTAAAGTTAACGTAATATTTAGTTAATTTCAAACGAAAAAACAAAATTGAAATGGCTGTAACTTTCTAAATTATCATTCGTGCAAAAAATGAGTTGCATTTTCTAAATTAGAGTATGAAATTGCACTATTGAACAAATTTGTGAAAAAATCGAAACAACTGCGTGGAAAGGATAAGATCCCATATACCTAACGTAATATTTAATTAATTTCAAACGAAAAAATTCAAAATTGAAGTGGCTGTAACTTTATTATTTCATTCTTGCAAAAAATGAGCTGAATTTTCTAAATAGGGTAGAAAATTGCACTATTCATCGAATTTTGAAAAATTCGAAAGGAGTGCGTGGAAAGATAAGACCCATAAACTAACGTAATATTTAGTTATTTTCAAACGAAAAATTCAAAATTGAAATGGCTGTAACTTTTTAAGTTTTCTTTTCTGCTAAAAAATGAGTTGCATTTCTAAGTCAGAGTATGACATTGCACACTATTGTTAAAATTGTGAAACAATCGAAAGAAGCGTGTGGAAAGGATAAGACCCCCGAAAACCTAACGTAATATTTAGTAAATTTCAAACGAAAAAAATTCCAAATTGAAATGGCTGTTACTTTCTAAGTTATCACTCCTGCAAACTGGTTTGCTTTTTAAATCAAGAGTACGACATTGCACTATTGAACAAATTTGTGAAAA